>MU712375.1:83156-128785 GCA_026770625.1 Nicotiana glauca
TCGAAACTGCCAATGTGGTTAATGATATCTATATATGAGCACAGAAAGGGTTAGAAAGAGGATCAGATGAAAGACCGTACACGAAAAGAGAAAGTGATACGAATGCGGAAGAAAAATAAAAATATAGAGATTCAATAAAGAACCAACTAAGGAGATTGAAAGTTTATTTGAAATGAACAAATACACGATCAGCTTCAAGCGGAATGGAATAACGGAAATGCGAAATATCTGGTGATCGGTCGGAGATCGCGGCATAAATCTCGGAAAGGATCTTATTTATATCAATCATTGATTTTACTTTAGTAATTAGAATTGTACCACAATTAGGATTCCTCTAGTATATAAAGAGGGGTCCCCATCATTTGTAAACATCTCACATTCACAAATATCAAGGCAATATAATATTTCTTTCTTCTACTCATTAACTTATTGCTCTAAGTGTTCTTACTTCACTACTCTCAAGGGTTCATCAGCTCAAGGGAATTGTCCAAGCATTGATTTGTTTTACATTCTTGTCAACTCCATCATTTATCTCTAAGTTAATCAATTGGTATTAAGTGAAGTCACGTATCCTAAAAACCACATTACAAATTTAATTGTTACTCGATTTTTAGGGAAAACAGTTTGGCGCCCACTGCGGGGCTAAGGATAATAGTGATTGCTTAATATTTTAACCTTCATAATGCACACTTCTTTTACGCTTGTGAGTATTTTTTATTTCAGGAACCAACATGTCAAACTCTCAAATAGTACCCACTCACACTGATACCGCCTTGGTCTTCATGGCGAAAACGAACACGTAGTCACCCCGAGAAATGGAGTGCCTCTAATCAATCCCGACGCACCACAGGCCGTAGATCCGATTGATGTCAGTTCTCGTGCTGCCATTCGTGGAGATTCGTGGAGACGCTCGGGGAGCCAATTAGAACGCGAAAAATGGTGAAGAAGACGGAATTAGACTTCGAATGATATTTGACATGCTACAAACTCAGCAGGCTGCAATAGGCAACTCCAAAATCGGGCACCAAGCATAATCGAACTCGATACATCACAGGAAGTTGTTCATAGGGTTGAGTTGTACAGGAGAAATTGAGCGATAACGTATCAAGAACTGACCCCGCCATCATGAGGATGCTCGAGGAGATCACTAAATAGATAGAATCAGGTGAAAAGAACGAGGCCAGTGACAGAAAGGTAGAGACGTACAACTCACGAGTTAACCAAATACGGGGGCAACCCCGATACTAAAGGGTTTGGATTGGAAAAAGTTCGTGCAAAAGACTTTTCCTCAAAGTGCGTCTACAAAGCCCATTCCTAAGAAGTTCCATATACCAGACATACCTAAGTACAACAAGACCACCGATCCTAATAAACAAATCACTTCGTACACATGCGGAATAAAGGAAAATAACTTAGAAGATGATGAGATTGAATCTGTTTTATTGAAAAATTTGGGAAAACTTTATCAAAGGGGGAAATGATATGATACAACAATTTGCCGCCCAATTCCATCGATTCTTTCGCCATGCTCGCTAATTCGTTCATAAAGGCGCACGTCGAAGAAATAAAGGTCGCGACCAGGAAGTCGGACCTCTTCAAAGTGAGGAAAAGGACAATGAAATGCTTAAGGAATTCGTATCTCGATTTTAGATGGAACACATGGACCTATCCCTGGTTAAGGAAGATTGGGCTATCCAAATCTTTGCCCAGGCTTTGAACGAGCGTTGTTCGGTAGCATCACGTCAACTAAAGTAGAATTTGATTGAGTATCCAGCGGTGACCTTAGCCGATATGCATAATCGGTACCAGTCAAACATCAGAGTAAAGGATGATCAATTGGGAGCCTCGTTCGATTCCGTTTACCCAGATAGATCTGAAGGCAGGATTCAAAGAGGCATCGACAGAGAGCCTCGATTGAACAGTGATTGGTACCAACCATATAATGCAAATCGTAGAAATAACGGACCGGCGCTTAATACCGTTTAAAATGATCGAGGTGAAAATTCTCGAGGTCTCAATAGTAAGAGTGACTTCGATAAACATGTCGAGCCTAAGGAAACACCACGGTTATCGGAATACAACTTCACCATCGATGCTTCGGGTATTGTATCAGTCATTGGATGGATCAAGGATACTAGGTGGCCTATACCCCTACAGACCGATCCAGCTCAAAGGAATCCAAATCAAATGTACAAGTACCATGAAATCCATAGTCACAGAACCAAGGATTGCAAGCAATTCAGGGAGGAGGTAACTCATTTATTCAATGAAGGTCATCTTCGAGAGTTCTTGAGTGACTGAGAAAAAAAACACTTCAGAGACAGGGATGCAAACAGGAAAAATGAACAGGAGGAACCGCAACACATGATTCATATGATTGTCAGTGGGGTTGATATCCCTCAGGGTCCGACATTCAAACGCACCAAAGTCACAATCACAAGGGAGAAGTGTACCCGGGACTACTTACTAGAAGATACCATTTCTTTTGATGATGAGGATGTGAAAAGGATCGAACAACCCCACAATGACGCACTGGTAATATCTATCCTATGAATAAAATTCAAGTTAAATGTGTGTTGGTGGATCTATGTAGATCGGCAAATATTATTCGATCGAGGGTCGTAGAGCAGCTCGGCCTTCAGGAGAAAATCGTGTCTACAATTCCAGTGCTCAACGGTTTCAACATGGCAAGTGAAACCACCAAAGGGGAAATCATGTTGCTAGTGAACATGGTTGGAACTATCTAGGAAACAAATTTCCATGTAATCAAAAGTGATATGAGATACAACACACTGCTGGGGAGGCCTTGGATCCATAATATGAGGACGACACCTTCAACGCTTCATCAAGTTTTGAAGTTCCCAATACCGAAGGGATTCAAAATGGTGTATGGCGAATAACGAGCAACCAAAGAGATGTTTGAAATCGATGAGGTGATACCAGTATCGAGTCTAACATCAACAAAGGGACCAGAATCAAAAGGAAAAGCAGAAGGTCAAATAACAGCCATAGTTGTCGGCTTCGACCAGATCGGAATAACAGGAAATTATCAAGGATGATGATTGCATGATACCTCGAACCTTCATAATCCTTAATGATTCTGATGCCATGAAGTCAATAGTTGAAGAGCTGGAACAAGTCATACTGATCGAGCACCTACCCGATCTAAAGGTATTCTTGGGCACGGGGTTAACTCTCGAGCTCAGGGATAAACTTGTTAAATTCCTTATTAAAAATATGGATTGTTTTGCTTGGTCCCACCTTGACATGACAGGGATACCATCGGAGATCACCACTCATCGATTGAGCTAGGACCCGAAGTTTAGATAGGTAAAACAAAAGAGAAGGCCATAGTCCGAGGTAAAGTATGCATTCATCAAGAACGAGGTAACCAAGCTTTTCAAAATAGGAACCATCCGGGAAGTAAAATATCCCAAGTGGTTAGAAAATTTAGTTGTAGTCCCCTAGAAGGGGAATAAACTTAGAATGTGTGTAGATTAGAAAGAATTAAACAAAGCGTGCCCCAAGGAATCTTTTGCACTGCCAAATATCGATCGCATGATCAATACCATGGCCGGCCACGAGATCCTCTACTTTCTCGATGCCTACTCTGGGTACAATCAAATACAAATGAACCCGGAGGATCAAGAAAAACTTCATTTATCACTAAGTATGGTACTTATTGCTATAATGTAATGCCTTTTGGGCTAAAAAATGCTAGTGCTACCTATCAACGCCTAGTAAATCGAATGTTCGAAGAACAAATAGGTAAATCAATGAAGGTTTATATTGATGACATATTAATTAAGACCCTGCGCAGAGGACCATTTGAAACATTTGCAGGAAACCTTCAACATCTTGAGAAAATATAAAATGAAGCTCAACCCCAAAAAATACGCATTCAGGGTCGGTTCAGGCAAGTTCCTCAGCTTTATGGTATCAAATTAGGGAATCGAGATCAACCCCGATAAAATAAAGGCAATCGAAGACATCACAGTCGTGGACATCATTAAGGTCGTACAAAGGCTAATAGGATGGATAGTTGCTTTAGGCCGGTTCATCTCGAGGTATTCTGATCGAAGTCGTATGTTCTTATCACTTCTCCAACAAAAGAACAATTTTACTTGGACCCCGGAATTCCAACATGCATTGGAAGAATTAAAGCGGTACCTTTCGATCCCACCATTGCTTCATACTCATAAAGCGGACAAGCAACTCTACTTGTATTTAGCAGTTTCGGAGGTCATGGTAAGTGGTGTCTTAGTTCGAGAAGAACAAGGTACATAATTTCCTGTTTACTATGTTTGCCGAACTTTAGATGAAGCGGAGACCCGGTACCCACACTTAGAAAAATTAGTGCTTTATCTATTAAGCGCCTCTAGGAAATTAAAACCTATTTTCAATGTCACTCAATTTGTGTTGTAACCACTTATCCCCTTCATAACATTTTTCACAAGTTCGAGCTCTCGGGCCGACTGCCAAATGGGCCGTCAAAATTAGTGAGTACGATATTGAGTATCAACCCCAAAGGACATCAAGTCTCAAATATTAGAAGCCTTCGTGGCCGACTTTATACCAGCCCTCGTGCCCGAGGTCGAAAAGGAGCTATTGCTGAAATCGAGTACATCCTCGGGGGTGCAGACCCTTTTTACAGATGGTGCTTCGAATTAAAGGGGCCCGTGATAGCATCATTTTGAAGCCATCCACAGGAAATACGATTAGACAATCTATCACAACCCCAATGTTGACTAACAATGAGGCAGAGTATAATGATATGATTGCAGGTCTCGAGCTAGCTAAAAGTTTAGGAGTCGAGATCATCGAGGCAAAGTGTGATTCCTAGCTCGTGGTTAACTAGGTCAACAAAACCTTCAAGGTCGGAGAAAATCAAATGCAGAGGTACTTGGATAAATTGCAGGTAACCTTATACCGGTTCAAAGATTGGACCCTACAACATGTACCTTGAGAACATAATAGTGAGGCCGATGACCTTGAAAACTTAGGGTCATCAGTCGAAGATGATGAAATTAGATCGGGGACTGTCGTATAGCTTTCAAAATCAATGCTCGAAAAAGGCCATGCCGAAATAAACTTCACAAGCCTAACTCGGGACTAGAGGAACAAATATATTGATTATCTGAAGAATGGGAAACTTCCATCGGACTCTAAGGAATCGAGGACTGTTGATACCCAAATTTTCCCTATATATTTTAAGTATGAAAAATACCTTCAAATTAGCATATATATATGCATATATAAGCATGTTCAAGTGTTTTATTATTTTTTCATAATTTTAGAGGTTCAAATTGATTTATTTGCTCCCTTTTTTTCCATAAGATCTCCAATAATTATTTCTAAAATTATTATTTTGATAATTCTTCTATTATATTTCCACACTTATGCCAAAATATGGCTAAAGTAATTTTTATAATTTTATTTAGTATTTTGTAAAGTTAAATTGCACATAATTGCAATATTAGGCTTTTTAAAATTTAATTATGTTTCATACGCATAAAATTGGATCCTATATTTTTAAATTTCTAATTATGAATTCCAAATCATTTTAGCATTTTAAAATTATTTTCATAAATTACCTACTATTTTTTTACAAATTAAAAAGGAAAAAACTTGGCTATTTAAATAATAGCCCATTTGTTTGACAATTATAACCAAATACACCCCTGGCCCAATTAAAACCCCGACCCAATTAACCCAACCCACTTCTATAGCCCACCCAACCCGGAACCAATTTTGGCGGTTGATCTCAAGAGATCAACGGTCGAAAACAAAACCTTCCTTTTTTATCTAACCTACCCCCGAAACCCTAAGTTATTTTTAAAAAACAGCCGCCCTGAAAAGCACTGTCCTCTCCAATTCTCTCAGAGACCTAAATCTAACCCTAGCCTCCGATACCGAAATTAACCCTAATCCCTTCGATCCTCACTCAATCCATGGATTTCCATGGCTATTTGAGAGGTATGCTTGTCTCCTACGTTTCCTAGTTGCTCGCTTTTGTGATTTCATGGAATGATCTCGAACAGATCTAGTTCAGATCCTGTCCGACTCCTATCTATGGTTTTTTCCGGCCATCCATGGTTGTTCGAGTCAGAACCATGGCTTTTCCGGCTAAAATCGATAATGATCTAATATTTTCTCATCTTCTTTGGGTTCTCTGAAACCCCCACTCTTGAGATTTTCCACTTTCCTTTAGATCTGTCTTAGATTTAGGTATATCCATGAGTTTTTAACCGATTTTTCTTCGTCTCTGCTATTTTTTTGAAAAACCCTAGCTGTAAATCCTCCGATCTTTTTAGATCTGTGATGGATCTATGGGTTTTTAAGGTTTTTGCCTGTTTTCATCAAAATATATCTCCGATTTCAAATTGTTTCTTCATTTCCAGACTAGGGTTTCAAAGCTCTTTTTACTAAAATGATCTCTTTCTAATTTTAGTAATTACTTTGATTTTTAACATGTTTAAACATTACTTGAGTATTTCCTTTTACTCATTTTTGTAAGAAACCCTAATGTTTCTGGGTTCGATTTGAAGTTTGAATTTGTTTGCGATGTATTTGCATGAATATCATGAACATTCTAGACTTTATACGTGTTCTGTATGCTCTTGTGCTTTCTGTTCTAATTTGTTCTTAAAGTTTCTATGATTTTGTCCAAACCTATGTTATTTATCATGTAATGGGTCCAACTATTTATTTTATTGATCGTTCACATAATTTATGTTGATTCTATGTAATCTCCTTGAACCTACATCTTTGATTTTGGGTATTTTCCTTGTAACTCTGTATTGATTTTTTGAAATTTGCTTCCTTAATTTTGTGATACTTTCCTTAGTTAGTGAAAATTTCCTGTGATTTTCAATCTCATTCGTGATTCTCTGAACTAATTTTTTAGAATCAAATTGTACTCTACCTTGTTTATATGCACAAATGTGTTGTTAATTAACGTGCACTTTCCTTATGTTTAAACTATTATGTACTTAGTCCTTATTACATGCTACATGCTTTTACTATTCCTATTATGGTAAAATCAGTCTTATAAGCAATTCTTTTCCTTATTTGATACAACTTGTACCCATTTGAACCATGGCTCCCTAATTGTAGGAAGGTCTTTAATTGATTCTGATTCATATTATTTCTATAATTATGTTAAGTTAGTACTTATTACGTTATTTTTCCTGCCTGTTCTCGAACTATAAATACTCTACCCTCTCTTTAGCAAAGGACACGTACAATAGTTCAGAACACACACATACACACTTAAACTCTATGTTCTTTCTCTACTACTTGTGCTACTGCTTTTTCTAGCCAGCTGAAAGCCAAGGCTAGACTGCGGGACTCTAATTGCTTTGCTTTTTCTACACTTTGCTTCCTTAATTGGTATGTTCCTAGTTCAATTTTGAAACTCAACTCTATGTTCCGCCCATTATTTGTCAGTCTCTGTCTCTTTCTGCATTAACTTAATGACTCATATTATTTAATTGTACTTCTTGTTCACTGCTTTACTCTGCATGTTTAAGTACTACCCTTTCTTGCTCAAAATGTAACTAGAATGTTTGCTTGAATTTTGGTTATGTCGCTCAACTAGTATGTCTCCTAATGTGCTTGACTAACGCTAAGTCATGACTAATTAATAGACCCTTGCATAATTTTTCCAATACCATGTCCCTATGTCTTATTACAATTCTAATTTCAAGCATGATCTCCTTGTTAACTCTTTGAAGTAATTGCTTGTGTTCTAAAGGCCAATAAGTTCATACTTGTTCTTTGCACTTACTGGTCTATATGCATGTCTTCTTAGCCATGTTTATATGTTTAATTTGGGTTCTCTATGTCCCCAACCCCTTAGTCCCCTGCTTGTGAATGCTTGAATGATACTGTTCTTTGGATTTGTTCTATGCGTGCTGTCTTGTTTCCAAGTTATTATTGCTCATATTCCCTTCTCCTTTTCAAAAACTGTTCTGTTGTCTTTTGCAAACTCACTTCAAACATGACTGTTTTCCAACTCAACTCCTTTAAACCTAAGTCAAGCACTCTCACATATACTCTTAGACCACTAGGTTCTTCCCTTTTTGTGTGAGCATTGCTTTGGAATCCTTGATCTCCCTCTGAACTTTGAAACATAAAAGCAGGCCCTTCCACACTGCACTCACTTTGTTTTGGTCATGCAATCTGGGAGTGAGCATCGCCTGAGATCCTTAGAGGTCCTTAGGGAACTCTTACACACCCAAATATGAGAAAGGCTATGGAACAATATTGGAACTTGAGGTGGTTTATTACATAACTCAGGGAGGAAGTCTTAATCAGGCTTCCTATAGTGTAGCTTCTTATTTTTCATTTCTCCTTATGTTATTCACTCATATGGTCTGTAATAATTTATAAACAAGTATTATGGTGGCTAGTGAAAATGTATAGGGTAAATATGCACACTATCATTGTTAAGGGTAGAAAATATGTTATTAGGGTTATATTCTTAATTGTGCAATAGAAACCATGCTTAGGATTCATACATAAATTAGAAATCATGCTCTTACGACCCATGTTTCTTACTTCAGCATCTCATTCATCAATCCATGTTTTATGACTATCACTTAGAAACCCTACTCTTAGGACAATAACAACATTGACATAAAAGTTGTTACTCATTTCAACAATTCTGCAACTCTTGTGTACATTTAAACAATAACCCTGCCATTTGCATATGCATAATAGATATTATGGTCTAGGATCCTGTCTGCATTTTGATTAAAACGCCTAGTTAACTACCAATTCATGAAAAGGTATAAGGTAATAATTTTCACATTGTGATGTTTTCTAAATAAAACTGGTAATAATCTCTGCATTCGTATAAAATAGAACAACATGCTCTTAGGGTAAAATAATTTCCAAAATGTTTTTTAATAATTCTAAATAACTACTGCATAATGCTTTATGCCGAGGCAAGCCTTAGGTAATAACTTGAATAAAACCATAACTGCCTTTGTTTAACTGTCAACTTGTTAAAATCAATAGGTAAGCCTGATTCGGACTTCTTTTCCTTGTCATGTAATAAATCCGGTTCTGTTGTTATCACTTAGATACCATGCTTTATAATTCAAATATGGACCTTAATTATGTATGAGTCATGTTGTCTATGTGCATTCTTTGTGGAGGTGTATCTGAGCTTTCTACCTGTTTCTGTGTTTTCCCCTTTTAATGCAATATTATATGTTCTTGTTGTCGCTTAATATTTTGCCTTTAAACCTGAGAGTCTGCCCAGAACAGCCTTCTTATAGGATAGGAGTCCTAAATTCCTCCGGGACTAATAGGAAGGTACGAGTAACAACATGCAATAGGGGTCGAGACCAACCCTCGCTTTAATTACCTCCACGGGGTGGGAAAGGGTGGTGATATGGACATGATGACCGGTGCATTAATACCACGTGTAGTCCCTCTTTGAGGAGTGCCATACCTGGTATTGCATTTATGTGATCCATAACATAAAGAAACATAGAACACCCCTTTATATTCGCAAATATGCTTAACTTGTAATCCTTTTCAAAACCTAGCTTTTTCATTAGTTGTTTTCTTATGCTTGTGTGTTTAAACTTAAATCCCTAATTATTTGATCCCTACTTGTCTATTTGCTAAATTGCACAAATTCAGAAAAACTGTCTGGCCGGGAACCACACTAGTGGATCCTGAGGGATGCCTAACACCTTCCACTTAGAATAATTTCAAGCCCTTACCATATCACTGGTTATCAAACTTAGTTCTAAATTAACCCCATAGGTGTCCTAATGCACCTCAAATCGTTAGGTGGCGACTCTTCAAAAAATGCAAACCCCCTTTCCCAAAAGGAAAGAGTTGTCTCAAACAAAATGTCATAAACCCGATTTCGTGAGAAAAATGAGGTGCGATAGCATGACGACTCTGCTGGGGATTTTTAGGATTTTACCATTTTATACCATTTTTGTGAATATGTACCCCTTCCTATGTTTAATTGCTTGTTTAGTTCGTTTAAGCGTTTGGTTTCGTTTTCAAAAGCAAAACAGATATATCTTTCTAGTTTCCTTCCTTTATAACTGCTTTAAATTATAAAAATATTATATTTATCGCTTTCTTAACGTGCAAATACATGGCAACATGCTTTTAATTATTGAATAATCATGCTCAACATCATACTCCACTCGTTCCAAACAAATACTATAGCAACGCTAGATGAGTGGTTGCACCCTTCCGATCTCATTAACCCCCTAAATTTAGAAAGGCTTATTTGCGGTAAAACTAATCAATTAGCGGTGCAGTCGACAGTTCCATGCATTCCCCCTTGAGTTGTCCGCTCAAGGGTACCAGTCTAAAACCCCATAGAAACCTTACTCTATTTAAATTGTGCATGCATCATGGTCAAACCTAGCCGGGTCAGTTATGTTGTCCACATAATGATCCTTTAAGATAGCCTTATCCAAAGACTACTGGGTTTCCCTAAACCCAAATGGACATCATCACATTCTATGCATTTATTTGGAAACTTAAATGTTTCATTCTAATTTTTGATGTTAAATAGTTGAGTCTGGTCGGGGAAAGGGCCTAACCTTGTTTGCTTTGCAAAAAAATGAGGCATGAAGTCCCCGAATTCGGCATGGTCACCAACATCCACCCAAGATTGTTAAGTTGGTGGGAATATTTACATTCTAGCAACAAAACCCTCCTCAAAAATATTTGGGTAATCTACCATTCCTGCAGGGGATCTAGCCTAACAACAAGATAATAGAAGCTGCTACCTTATTTTGGGATTGTGAAAGAGTCATATTCCGCTTTGGGGACATCGAAATGACACTTTTGCTAGAGGAGATAGGAGGACTGGCCGGTCTAGTGTGGGAAACCCCGGGTTTGCTAATGCCTGAGAACTGCACAAGCAAGGGTTTCTTAAAAATGATGGATTTGAAGAAGAATGCAGAATTAGTATGCCTAAAGGAATCATACATCCCTTTTGACTACCTGTATGAAAGATACGGTCAAAGCAAATCGCATTGTACCTACCATGATGAGATTTCTATCACATCCTTGGGACATATCCATCGTAGGGTTTTTGTCTTAATGTTTTGCTTCTTGGGTCTGATTGTATTTCCAATGAAGAAAGGGAGAATCTATATTAGGTTGGCTATGGTAACCAAGACCCTAATGTACGGTATTGATGGACAGACATTCAGCATTGTACCCATGATCATTGCAGACATATACCGAGCCTTAGAGAAGTGTAAACGAGGAGCAAAACACTTCGAAGGATACAATCTACCACTTCAACTTTGGCTTATGGAGCATCTCTAAAAGGGCGAATACCGACAAGAAATCAGGGAAGGGACTGGGATGATCACATCTCTTTCCACCACCCAAAGCGGATGAACTATATCACCGACATGTTCGCTTAGCCTGAGAATGACAAGGAGTGGGTCGAGCTCTTTGATAATCTGAGTGAAGAACAAGTTCAACGGATGTTTGAGTTGTTTCCGACAAAGGGGTTTATCGCCTGATCCAGAGATGCACCTCTCCTGATACTAATTGGTCTAAGAGGAACATTCCATTACTTCCCTCTTCGAGTTATGAGGTAAGTCAGTAGGAAGGCAAGTCATACCCAGAGTCGACAAGATGAGCCATTTTTTAGCTGACTTCCAAAATGATGATAGTCCTCACAAGTTCCAAGCCCAACATATATGGCACTGCAAGATCGTAATGGGGAAAGACACCATCGAGACAGACATATATCATGCAGGTTATACACTTTTCTATTCTAGTTGGTTGTAAGATAATTAGGATGGTCTGGGCCAGCTAGGGTTCATTCGAGGTAATAGAATTATAGATGAAAAGGCCGAAATGCAAGTAAAGTACAACCAGCTGCACAAAAGGATCTGTGAATGTGAGAGCGAACACCACGAGATACAAAAATCCAACCAGAAGCTGATCGAAGAATGTAAAGGCATGACTATCAGTGCCAACAAAAATCTAGGATACTTGGAGCGAGGCATAGTAGAACTAGAGGGAAAATTTCTCAATAGGGTTGAAGACTGTCAAAATACTGAAGGGACTAAAAGTGGACATGTAGCCAGAGCATACCTATTGCTGGGACTTTGTGAATTGGGGAAGTTGTTCGACGGTGCCAAGGATGTCGAATCTAGGGTAGGTCCTTCTGGGACCAAATAGATAGGAATTTACTTTTGGTATTCACCTATTTTTATCAATAAAATGAGGCATTTAGCATTTAAAGTTCTCCAAGTCTATTTGTCGCTAGGCCTGCCTCAGGCACAAAGAGGTTCCCAAATTAGTACACGCTTTACCTTCCCATACTATGTGTTTAAAAATTGCAATACTTTTAATAAACCTCAATAACTTGGTTACCTTTTGTTTATTTTTCTTTTATTTTTCCTCTCTCAAAGGTTAGTTCGTACATTTTGGCATCATCATCCTATTGTACAGGATCAAGGGGCCCTCTACCCACTCCTCATCTTAGTCCCATTAAAGGCAAATTCAAGAATAGAATGGAAGATTTAAGCAACATCAGGAAGGAGAACACAGTTGAACGAGTAGAGGCCACTGATGGCCATGGTATTGGGGTTCCTAATGAGAATGTGTCATAGCTCGAACAGAAACGACTAAAATTCCAGGAAGAGCTCGTTCAGGTTTGGAATATAGAAAATAGGTCATTTTCCGTCAGCACTCCAGATTCCAACTTCCCCAATCGTCAAAACCCTACACCTTCTTAAAATTTCCCAAAACAACAGAATCATCTCGTTGCTCCACCGAATAACTAATGTAACACCTGCCATACAACAAACAACATTCCACTACTCATCCCAAAACCATAGAACTCCGCAAACGACCATTTACACACCCATACACTAGGCCACCATAACAATCCTATCTACGTGGAGACCATGCCAGACTCCACCCAACCTATCTCATGCACACCTGAGTCTGATGAAAAGGATTTGCTTATCAGGAACTTGGCCGAGGAACTTAAGAAACTAACCAGCAGATTTAGGGCATTGAGAAAAGCAAAGGATTGAGGGGATGAACTATGAGGATCTTTGTATACATCCTGATGTCGAACTGCCCGAGGGGTACAAACCTCCTAAGTTCGAAATGTTTGATAGTATGTGTGATCCAAGGGTCTATCTGAGTACATATAGTGACAAGCTGGTCGGAGTACAAAAAGATGAATGGATCTGCATGAAGTTGTTCATGAGGAGTTTGAAAGGAGATGCGTTATCTTGGTGCATCGGCCAAGATCCCAAAAAGTTGTCGAGCTGGGTAGGCATGGCATTTGACTTTATGGACAGGTTCAGGTTTAATACAGAGAACGCTCTAGACATGTTCTATATCTAGAATATAAAGAAGAAGCCAACAGATACATTTTGAGAGTATGCTACTCGCTGGAGGTCCGAAGCTGCTAAGGTTAGACCTGACTTAGAAGAAGAGCAAATGAACAAGTTCTTTGTCCGGGCACAGGACCTACGATATTATGAACGACTGATGATGATTGAGAACCACAAATTTTCTGACATTATCAAACTGGGTGAAAGAATTGAAGAAGGTATTAAAAGCAGTATGATTACAAACTTCAAGGCCCTACAAGATATAAGTAAGGCTTTACAGTCCTGTGGTGTGTCCAAAAAAAGGGACGTAGGGGCCGTGATGGTTGCACAAAGGATGAAGTCTCCCCTTAAATACCAAGCTTACCCAACACCTCCACTCATATGCCAACTAACCCCAAATTACCAAGCACCCTCGTACCAAGCTCCACCACCAACTTGTCAGTCATCTCCACCTCTTACATACCAACCTACCTCACCCAGATATTCACAACCCGCTCATGTCTACCAAACTTACAACACTCAACCATCCGATTATCAATCACCCCCTGCATGCAAAAATTTCCCTAGACTCCGACCTAATTTTTTTTGCAGAGCTCCAAAATAATATACATCCATCGCTAAACCCATCAACTGACTGTATGAGAGGTTCAACGCTGCTGGTTATGTCATACCCGTCCCTGCTACAACCCCCGAGAATCCTTCTCAGTGGGTTAACCCAAACAAGTCTTGTGCATACCACTCTGGCATGAAAGGGCACACCATCGATGAATGTCGCTCTTGGAAAGATACGATACAGTCTTTGATTGATAACAAAATCATTGTTGCAAAGGAACCTTCTCCAAACATCCGCAACAACCCTCTTCTAGACCATAAGGATGGAGGTATCCACATGATTGAAGTTGAAGATGATTGGGATCCCGAGGATCAATCGGGTTGATCGCAGAAGGTGATGACCCAAAAAAACCAACAATTACGCTCAATTCAATTATAGTGCAGAGCCAACCATTTGAGGACGCTGAGGTGAATATGTCTATACCTCTTGAATTTGAAGCAGCATCATCTGCAAAGGCACCAACACCAATTGAGGTTGAACTCGCGTCTCCAGCAAATGCACCCGCACAATTTGAGGTTGCAGTCTTGCCACCCAAGGTACATGTTCCATTCGAAGTGAGGATAGCCACATCGATCCCAATGTAAATGTCAACCATGCCATCCTTCTACGTAAATGATGTACTCTGGGACTATACAACCAAGTCAAGAAGGAAAGGTAAGGTCAGGATTGAAGAAACTGTCACAACACAGGGTATGACAAGAACTGGTAGAGTCTATACCCCTGAACTTCTAGCTGAATCAAGTAAGCAGGCCTCTAATCGGCCACCCCTCATTGAGACATGTTCAGACGACCTTTGGAGGAAAATACAGGCCAAGGAATATTCAGTCATCGACCAGTTAAACAAGATGCCATCACAAATATCCATCATCTCTTTGTTGCAAAATTCCATGACACACAAGAATGCTCTGTTGAAGCTACTGAGTGAAGTGTACGTACCAACTAACATCACTGGCGGGGAAAAGGATAATATGGTGGGACAAGTGCTGGAAAGCCATAAGATCACCTTTTATGAGGACGAGCTACCACCTGAAGGGCTAGGTCACAACAAAGCACTACACATCACCGTGCAATGTGAAGATTATTTCATCACTAGGATCCTGATCGATTGAGGTTCCGGTCTTAACATTTGTCCACTAGTAACACTCAAGAAATTGGGCAAAGGGCTACATAAGATAAAGGATGGAGCGATTAATATGAAAGCCTTCGATGGTTCTCAAAGGTACACCATCGATGAGATTAGTCTATGCCTACAGATGTGACCAACCTGGATCGAGGTCGATTTCCAAGTAATAGATGTACCAGCATCTTACAACTTGCTGCTGGGATGGTCATGGATTCTTGATGCTAGGGCCATAGAATTAATGTTGCATCAGGCAGTAAAGTTTGAATGGAATCACTAGGAAGTGATCATTCCCAGTGACGGTAGAAACCCTATATATAGTCGCCAGACCATTCCGCCGATCGAGGGAAGAAGGAAGCTGGATGGAGAAACTTACCACCACATCAAGCGGGTCAATGTTGTCGACAAAGACAAATTGTGGGATAACAAAATCGAGATTATACTGAGTTAGAGTGGGTACTAACCTGGCAAAGGGCTCGGCAAAAACCTCCAAGGGATCTCTAAACCCATAAAACTTAAGAAACATGGCACTACCTTCAGTTTGGGATATAAATACACATGGGAAGAATTCAATAGCTGGTCGCCACCATGGTGCAGTCCTTACTACCCATTAGAGAAACCAATACCGTATCTGGAGCAGACTTTACAATAGGCCGATATTATTTATGATTCAGATGAAGAAGAAGCACTTGCAGCAGTGAAAAACTTATTTCTAGAGGACAGTGATATAGACTGTTGTGTTATTTTCAAGGATGAGGGGGAGGAAGGCTCTTCCATACAAGCTATGAGCAGAGGGGCACATCTCAAGAATTGGACCGTCAGGACCACCATAGCCCGACGAGCCTCGGTGTAGCATGGCTAAAACAAGCACTATTCACTATTTTATTTACTAAATGATTTTATTTTTGCATTTTTCAATTTCCGCAATAAGATCTTCGATGTTCAAAATAGTTATTCAATTTATCAAAAGCATGTTTGATTTTTCTTATGAGTTAATATTTATTGCTATCGTTTTCCTCCTTACTTTACCAATAAAACATTACTATTACTTATCTTGATGAACCAATGACTGTGACATGTAATGAGACAATGCAACAAAACGGATATTGATTCAGAGGAAGATGACATACCTGACGAGATTGTCAAAGAAGTTGAGAATTTTGGGAATAGACCTAAGTCCAACATGGACGAGACCGAAATTGTCAACCTGGGAGATGCAGAAAATGTCAAAGAAACACAAATCAACATTCATCTATCGCCATCAGAGAAGAAAGAATACACAGTATTTCTAAAAGAGTATGAGGACATATTCGCATGGTCATATGATGACATGATTTGTCTAAGTACGTCTATTGTGGCTCACAAACTGCCAACCGATCCAGTGTGTCAACCGGTAAAATAAAAGCTCAGAAAGTTCAAGCCTGATATGAGTTTGAAAATCAAGGAAGAAGTCACCAAGCAGATCAAAGCTACGGTTATCAGGGTGGTTGAGTAAACGACATGTTTAGCCAATATTGTGCCAGTACCAAAGAATGATGGGAAGGTCAGAGTCTGTGTTGACTACCAGAATCTCAATCGGGCCAGTCCAAAAAATGATTTCCCTTTGCCAAATATACACATCCTAATTGACAATTGTGCCAAGCATAAGCTATAGTCATTCATGGATTGCTTTGCTGGTTATCATCAGATCTGGATGGATGAGAAAGATGCTGAGAAAACAGCTTTCATTGTGCCGTGGGGAGTGTACTATTACAAGATGATGCCATTCGGCCTGAAGAATATAAGGGCCACCTACATAAGAGCCATGGATAATATCTTTCATAATATGATACATAAGGAGATAGAGGTATATGTGGATGATGTTATTACCAAATCCAAGAGGTCGACTGACCATATAGAAGATCTGAGGAACTTCTTCAGTAGACTACGGAGATACAACCTAAAACTAAATCCGACAAAGTGTGAATTTGGGGTTCTTGCTAGGAAATTGTTGGGGTTTATTGTGAGCTGCTGACGAATAGAACTAGATCCATCGAAGGCCAAAGCCATTCAAGAACTACCACCACCAAAGAATAAGAAATATGTCATTAGTTTCTTGGGAAGGCTTAACTACATCAGTCGATCCTTAACATAGTCTACAGTTATCTGTGAGCCAATCTTTAAGATGTTAAAGAAGGACGCCGCTACCAAATGGACTGACGATTTCCAAAAGGACTTTGACATAATCAAGGAGTACCTGTCAACACCACCAGTCTTAGTCCCACCCGAGCTAGGTAGACCCTTATTTCGCTAACTTGCAGTATTAGATGGAGCTTTTGACTGCGTTTTGGGGCAGCATGATGAAACAGAAAGGAAGGAACAAGCCATTTATTATCTTAGTAATAAGTTCATACAGTACGAGGCCCAATATTCTCTATTGGAATGCACTAGTTGTGCTTTGACTTGGGTAGCTTAGAAGCTGAGACATTACTTTTATGCCTATACTACATATCTTATATCGAGAATGGATCCCTTGAAGTATATCTTTTAGAAGCCCATGCCCACTGGCATGATATCCAAATGGAAAATCCTGTTGAGTGAATTAAACATTGTTTACGTGAATTAGAAAGCGTTCAAAGGACAGACACTGGAAGACCACCTTGGTAAAAACCCGTGGATGGAGGATACGAACCCCTAAAAATATATTTTCCTGATAAAGATGTATCATTCACAGGAGAAGACATTGTAGTACCATATGATGGTTGGATAATGTTCCTCGATGGAGTAGCCAATTTCAACAGAGTTGGCATATGAGCAGTCTTAATATCAGAAACCGGTCAGCATTATCCATTGTCCGCCAAACTCAAGTTCCCTTACACCGACAATATGGCCGAGTATGAAGCTTGCATCTTAGAGCTCAAAATAGCCATTGACATGAATGTTCAAAAGCTGCTAACGATTGGAGATTCAGACTTACTTATACATCAAGTATGAGAAGAATGGGCAACCAAGAACTCCAAGATACTCCCGTATCTACATCACGTATAGGAGTTGAGAAAGAGGTTCATAAAGATAGAATTCCAGCACATTCCCAGAATCCAAAATGAGTTCGCTGATGCATTGTCTACCCTATCATCTATGATAGAGCATCCCGAGAAGAATTTCATTGATCCCATTACACTAAAAATCCATAATCAGCCAGCTTACTGTGCCCATGTTGGACAGGACGCAGACGGAAAACCTTGGTTTCATGATGTACGCAGTAAAAATCTGAAGACTTGATTTTCACTATCAAAACTATTTTGGAAGCCTTCCTCGAGACCCCGAGGATGGAAGGCCACGATTGATTTCTCGGCCTCAGGTCTTATCGAGGTCCGAATCAAAGGAAGCAGGGCCCGTGGTCAGGGTGAGAGAAGATGTCTCCGAAGCACATGGCTACACCTGACAGGGCCGGTCTATCTGTAACCTACTGAGATGACGTATGATAGGTCATCCCATCTTTCTACTCTTATAAATAATATATGCATACTTTTACCAAGTCCCCTCACCTATATTAGGGGAACTCACCCCACCTTGTAAGGGACTGATGTTGCTCCACTTCTCCAATAAGCAATAATATCTCTTCTATCTCTTTCTTCTAAGTTATCTGTGTTCTTTGACTCTGAGGTCGCTCTAGCATTTTATTTTTCTTTTTTTGTTCTTCGTTTGTTCTTCATTACTTAGCTCAAGATTGACGATATAAATCCTTGTATACACATACTTATCTTTTATCTCCTTCTCGACTACTCTCGATAAGATTAGCTTTGATAGGACTGAGGTAGGCTCGAGGCCTTGCCCCGAGGTATCTACTGGCTTGTTCTAAGCCTGGGAACGTCCCCTTACTGGTTCGATTGTTATTTTTGATAGCTTGATCTTTACTGTTTTACTCCATGTATAGCATTCATCACCCTTAAAAACTAGCTTGGGAATAGATCACGTATTTTTAGAATCCCATGTATAAATTTAATTGTTGTTACAATTATCACGGTAAACTGTTTGGCGCCCACCGTGTGGCTGAAAATAATAGTGACTATTTTCTTGCTAGTTTCATCACTTAAACGCACGATATCTCTCACACTTTTTCTTGCCCAAGACCTTTCAATTTCAGGTTAATGATCAGCTCGATAAGGGAAATCAAGGACGATAACCCCCATAAACCGCAAGGAAAACAATATTGCCATCCCAACGGCTGGCGCAACACTGCAGGACCCTAATAACGCATCTTGATCGGTTCGAGCAGGTATGGATTCATACACTGCACGGCGGGGTAACGAAGTCTTACACTCCAATGGCGGCACGCAATATACTAACCAATAGGAAACCCAAAAAATCCCAGCCCCGGTAGAATGGGAAGTTGATCTTCGTGTTATTTTTGAAATGTTACAGGAATAACATTTGGCCATCTCTCAGCTACAGAGCCGCCCGGAGACTCTAGGCGTAGCAGCATCCAAAATATCTTCTTGCTCCGAGCCAGTGCCTGAGGTGTCGGGCGACGACGAACCAACAACTTATCCTGTAACCATGAGGATGTTGGAAGATATTATCGTGAAGATCGACTCACGGTCGCGGAGACTCCTATAACAACTGTCTCCCGGAGATAAGCTCCTAGGACCCATTTGCGGAAGTCTGAAACAACGATATTCCTTGGGAGTAATAGGACCCCAAGTCCTCACAGGTATATCATAACTCACGCACGCCCGTTCGGGTACGATGACCTCCTAAATGGAGAACTCGGGCCCATCCCGATGAGGAGATTTGAAGAAATTCCCCCGGAAGAGTTGACGATGCGGCATCATTGTTCGACATCTAATCTCGGGGACCCGCTCACTGCACTAACACGATCCGTGGAAGAACACGCCAACTCCATCAAAATAATGCCAAAAAGGGCTCAATGCACCAAAGTCCAAGAGAAGAAGAAAAAATAAAATATCACGGGCAATCGTGCCCCGCTATCCGACAAGACAAGAGAGACCACTCTCGGTCCCAAATAGTAGGGTGTTACGGGCCTGCGCCCAAAACCCAAATAAAGAACTCCCGACAGCTCCGGAGCAATTCAAGCGAAGCTTAGTCGAATATTCGGTCGAGGCTTGGTCATATACCAGCAACCAATACCGGACCCAAGTCAGAGCGGCGGGTAACCCTGGAGAAACCCTCACTAGATGGGCATATCCAGATAGATCCCCAACAGAGAAGCCGATACTGAACAAAAAGGGCCATCATCCACATGGCGCGAACGGAAGAAATGATCCGAGGTACAGCGCACCTCATAACTACAAGGCGGTAGCCCGAAGATGACACCTTCGAGGAACCCCCAATGGTATTGGAGTCAATAAGACACAATCAACAAGGAAACCTCGCCCGATAGATCTCGACTTCAATGATACAGTTCCAAGCATAGTGGTCACCATAAGTAAAGTCGGTAACTCTGGGTGGATCAGATCTATTCAGCCAAAACCCCTCCAAGGAAATCGTGGCCCACCACGAGAGTCACGTAATGCTAAGAGTTATAGACCCAAGAGAGAAACAACTACGCCATCCAATAAAGGTGACCACAAAGCATCGCCAAGCAAGCGAATCCAGATCCAGCTGCAAGGACAAGGGGAAATCGAACAAAGCAGAGTCGGCAAGCTGCGGCACATCGTTACAATCGTTAAAGGAAGTCGACACCCCTCTAAGATCCATAGAATGTAGAATGCAAGTGTCCGCCACCAGAAAGGGATGACCCCGGGGAATACTCCCCAAGGAAACTCTCTCGCTCGAGGAAAAAGACGTCGAGACTCCACCTCGGTATCATATTAACGTATTGGTAATCCCTTATTCATTCAAACTAATTTCCAATAAAATGTACAGTTGTGATTACAGGTGTATCAGCCAAAGTTATACCGACGATGTCGGGCGAAAGCAAATAAGACAACCCGGACCAACGTCACTCTCGGACTGGATCAATGATATGTCCCATATGGAGACTACCGCAACAACCAAATTGATCGCCCTGCGCATCCCGCTAGAGCTCGGGCTAATA
Source organism: Nicotiana glauca (assembly GCA_026770625.1). Taxonomy (NCBI): domain Eukaryota; kingdom Viridiplantae; phylum Streptophyta; class Magnoliopsida; order Solanales; family Solanaceae; genus Nicotiana; species Nicotiana glauca. Next base: position 104,294 of record MU712375.1, read on the forward strand.
CGTCGAGTAACGCAGGCTGCAGACGCTTTGAACAGACAACAACAAATACATCGCCCGAGATGCAATTTTGGCCCTACTCCTCCAAGGGTGTAAAACTCCATGATAGACGCGGAGCCAAAGAATCTGGCTACAAGAAATAGAAGGAAATTCCTTTCCTTATGCCCATGATCAGCATTACCCTCAAATGAGGTCAAAGGGTAAGAGCACTCGCATGTTTCGCCCGGCCTGGCCGGATGAGGAATACGACTTCCGAGGGGTATACTCCCAGGAATGCAGCATCCTTTTATCATTTTCTTTTTTCCTTTCTTGTTGCTAATCCGTACCCAGGCAGGCAGTCTAGGCATTCAGTAGTTCTGGATCCCGCTCGAGGATTCGCGGCCGCAATTGGGCCGCCGGGAATTCTTTCTTCGATCGGGTTTCTATCACGAAGAGGGTTACGCCAACAAGATTATTAGCAGGACTGCACGTCCCCAGGGAAGGGACCCAACAAGTCCACGATCTCTCTCTCTATTTTCCAATATAGAACCATACAAGCACATCGGATAATCAGGAGAGTCACACCCATCTACACCAGACTCACAGCAACAGAACAACTTATATTTTTGCCAAGAAATAAAGAATATTTTCCAAGCATTCGACGCTTCGAAGAAAAATATTTCGGCTTATCCTCAGCAAAAAACCTCTACATCAAATACCTCCCGAAGTGCTCGGAGACTTGATCAATTCAGCACCCTCGCGAACCTAGGGTCAGGGTTCCGGGCTCACAAAGCCCTCACGATTTGAACCCAAGACTACAAAAGGCGGTATTCAGGCCTAGAATGATCTGATATATTTGAAGACTTACCATAAGCAATTTGACAACTTGCGCGGCCCTAGGGTCGAAACTTTGGGCTCACCAAGCCTCCGGAAAATAGCTCCGAGCTCATGATAAGCTGTCTTCAAGCGAACTTGATGACTCGAAGACTGTCGCTAATCATCACGCATTGGAAAATCAGAAATTATAAGACCCTAACAGGTAGCAGACAAAACCAGATCTATTCTCCATAAATTGTAAGACCTCAACAGGCATGGCAAATTGTAAGACCTCAACAGGCTTGGAAAACTGTAAGACCTTAACATGCATGAAAAATCCCGCAGTTTAGGCTATACACATTGCATTTGTAAGAATATCTAAAGGGCATACCCTCAGTGTTGATGCCTAAAACTACTTTTCGGGATCAAAAATGGCCCCGACCAAACACACATGACTCTGGTCGAAACGGCTGCTACAACCCAAAAACCGCGACTCAGGGACACCTGACTATTGCTAAAAAAATCCTCCGAAACTACTTCAGAAATAACCGGTTAAACACAGGCTTCCCTCAATAGGCAAAAAAACGAGTCCCAACTATGTCGGCTCTAAAATCGGAAAAGTATCGATCTACTCGACCTATGGGCTATGTACCTTCCGAGGTGCTTAAAACATCGCCGACTACGACTTGAAATAGAGGTTCTTTTAGAACTGACGACGGGTCAAGAAAAATTATCAATAAGACCTTAACAAGAGGGAACAAAGCCTACAAAAAGCCTCCGGACCTCACATCAAACAGCGTAAGTGTCATTGTCGCCGGCTAAGCAAAGCCTCCGGGCCTCACACTGAAAGGTCTCTACGACCATCACCTTGAAAATTGACAACTTGAGGATTAAAGTGAGCTCAAATCGTAACCCGATTCGGAGACCGGATGCAAAATATTTAAACTAAGCAAATCTTCCAGGCCTCATATCAAAAGGTCTCTATGACCAAACAGCGTAAGTGCCATTGCCACTAGCTAAGCGAGCATCCGAGCCTCATATCGAAAGGTCTCTATGACCAAACAATGTAAGTACCACTGTCGCCAGATAAGCATGCCTACGGGCCTCATACTAACAGGTCCTAATGGCCAAGCAATGCAGAAGGTCACCATCGCTGGCAAAAAACTCAGATGAGATTTAAGGGGGTCAATTACAGCTTGAATCGCAATGCGACTCGGAGACTAAACCTGGAAATTCACAAAACGCCCCAGGACAGAGAATGAAAGTCATTATCACCAGCCAGAACGGGCTCGAGGGTACAATAAGCCCGAGTTAGGATCTCAACTCGGAGATTGAACCTTAGGGCAATTCAATCACCATACGCCTAAAAGCACGGCCCCGACAATGCTATCAACAGTCACGACAAATTCCCAGGCCACGCGCCCGCAAAAATGCTTCAGTCCAGGAGCATATACGATCATCACCCTCCACCCATGAAGGCGGGAAAAAGCTGGAAGGCCAATCAGAGTTCGATCCATAGCATGGCTAAGGGACTGATCCAATAAACCAATCTACACGATCAAGAGCAACGACATGAAAAAGTTACAAAAAGAATAACGCTTTGAAATTCTACTTACATTACATACGACAAAAACATTCTCTACCTACAAGCACACTCTGCATGCACCGGAGACCAAGCTACAAAATAGTAGGAGCTATATTTTATGCCAAGAGACTACAACTCGTCAAGATCTCCCTCTGCAATGCCCGCTAGGAGTGACCAAGCATCGCGCTCGTCTGCCCTTTCTTCAGTCAATTCCTCTGAGAGGATAAAGCCACTCACTCCAACTTCCTCGAACACTTCTCTCCGGGATCACCAAGAGACATAATCCTCGATCCTCTTCTCACGATCAAGGTCTTGCCTTAACTCGAATTGGGCATCAACAACCTTCTTTATGCAAATTGCCATCTCATGATCTGTCCTGATTTGGATCAGCGCCGCTTTTGCCCGGGCGTCAACTATCTTGCCCCTGACCTTCGAGAGGTCAGACTCCAGTTTCTCGATTATATCTACTTGAACCTTGCTGTTACTTCGGGATAAGTTGAGCTGGGCCTCGAAGGTAGGAATCTTGGCTGAAGCACTCACCTCCTTCTAGGCTTGAGGCCGCACTTAGCCGCTTGGTTCCTCGCAGGCTACCTTGACACGGTTCACCTCACCCTTGAGGTACTCCAAGGACTCTATCGTTTTCTGTAGCTAACACAACAAGAAGAAGTGAGCCTTAAAAATTAAAAAGAAGCAAAGAATGCATTGCGGGAAATTACTTGCTCCATCAAATAACTCTCATAGTTTGAGCTCCGATTGGCCTTATATCGCCAATGCTGCAGCTCAACTTCTTTCTCCTTGCAAAGAATCCTAAGGGATTGTCCCTCATCCCAAACCCTCTAAAACTTGGCCTTTAACGAAGCAACTCAGATTTGAGCCTATCACAGGCCTGCACAGGAAAGATTCAATAAGGTGAGGAAGACGCGGGGTATGAGAGAATTATGAATGAACTCACCGCGAAATGAGAACACACTCCTGATAGTACCGCTCCCGCAACCCCAGAAGAACTGGCTCTGGACATAACATACTCATTCGAGGGAGCCGCTCGCCAAGAAAAAGATACCCCGGGGACAGCCGACTTGAGTGATGCTCCATCCTCAGAAATATCAGCCCGGCCAGCACTGCTAATAGCTCCTTCGCATGATGGGTCCCACATCCCTCTTGCTGCTGCCGTCTCTCGGCTCGGAAGCTGACGATTCCATCTTTTCTCCGGGAAAATGTTGCCTCGCCCCGAGAAATCGCCCGATATCTACAAAAACAATGTGTCCAGCGTAGATGATATGGGAAAATGCCACTTCAGGAACATATCGGCAGAAGAAAAGCAATATACGCACATAACTTGATGGTTCGCTCCACACCAAATGCAAGACATGGATCGCCACCTGCGTTCATCGCAAGACAAATAGGTTACCAACCTCCGAACCCAGCCGGGCAAATCTTGAACTTGGCCCGGCGCCCATGAAGTTTCTGCAACAAAGGGAATAATATTGATTACTTGACCGATTTTTGCTATAAACAAAAACAGAAGGAACGATAAAGCGCCTCACTTACGTGCGCAATTCCATCCTTTGGGGAATGGTAGAAATCCTAAAAGAATGATATCGATCGTCCTAACTCGGACAAACCAACTCGCCAACTATCTATCTCTACTGGCATCATCGTCAACAACAAGGAATGTGGGCGAGCAATCCCTCAAGTTTATCAGTCCTCGATGGTGGAAAGGCCGATACAGCCTAACAAGATGGTCGAGCGTGAATTCAAGTCAGGCCTTTTCTGCAAAAAAAAAAAACTCATCATCAGCACCATTTGCCGAAATGACGGATGAATCTGCGCCAGAGTAACCCGATACTTCAAGCAAAAATTGGGCACGACCTTATCAAGCGGGCCAAATGCAAAAGGGTATAGGTACACGCTCAAGAACCCATCAGTAGAGTCTGCGATGCCTTCACGAGGGGAAAGCACCCACAGTGCCATCCCCTCGCTCTACCCATAGTATCGCCTCACCATCTCCAAGTATTCCTCTCTCATCAAGGACGTCGTATCCATATCGAAGCCTTTCAACTCTCCAACATTGGGAATGGCATCCCCCATCCTTTGCCTTAGTGAGTCTGAAGTGGTCGACATGACTGAAGCAAAACTAATGAAGTAAAATGAAGAAGCACAGACGCTTTTCACATATTAAAATATAGGGGCCCTATGTCAGGACGGAAGAACAGCTGCCTAAAAATAGCAAAGCCTCACAAAGAGGCCGAAGCTATACCTCTTACATACAAAAGGCAGTGGAAAATTCACCTACCATATGTAAGCTCTAGGAAGCCAAGGGCCTCGGTACTGGTTGGCGGGTCAATACCCGACCCAAGAAACATCCTCCAACAGATAACCAAGCTTGAGGATCCACAAGAATTATCTCCATGCAAGCTTGAGGATCCACATGAATTATCTCCATGCTCCAGGTAGCGTTTCACATTTTTCACCTCCGTCCATCAAGAAGCAGGGTCACAGTGAGCTCCATGGCACCGATGCAACATGCGAGGCGCACGCTCGGGATTGCGATTCCTTCTCCAGAAGAGCAAACCCGGGAAAATCTAATCTCCAAATCTCGATGAGGCTGCGAGAAAGCGCCTCGCACATAGGCAAACTACTTAAATGGGAGCCACCTTACACTCTTTGAAAGAGTTATCCACATCAAAATCAACAGGACCCACTGAGGCGTCCAAGAATGACATTCATCCAGGGTATTATTCTCGAAGGCCCTAAATTTGATGCAAGATCTCCAAACAAACTAGCGGGTCCCGACAGCTCGAGCATATCTGATTGGTCCCGCATCAAGCCAAATTACAATAAAAAAGAAAGCAGGAAAGAGCCTTGCCAATCAGCTGGGAACCAAAACAAGCTATCACGGCAAGCTGCAATGGTCTATAAGTAGTAGAAGGCATTAAAAACCCCAAAGGGCATGAAAGAAAACAAGCGCCAAAGGAGAAGCAGAAATCTATCTCATGTGGCCTAAAAGGACAATCGACGCCCAAATCAATAAGATCTCTGGGGTACCCAAAGACGACCTATATCCGGAGTAGTGCCTCCGGAGGCCCCGAAACCCAACGCACGATCTCCGAATAACTCGAGAGACCCTTACGAGCACTAGCCCATCAGATCAACCCAAGGTTGTCCCGTGGGACGACAATGGGATCGAAATAAGCCCATATCAATCGGCAAAAAATCAAAGTAAATGCTCGCATCCAAAATTAATATTGGCGATCAGTAACACAAAGAATGCATTTGAAGAGCCTCGATGGGCATGAAAGCGTAAGGAAATAGAGAAAATTCAAAAACAGAGGTTAACAAAGTTCATTTCTCATTTATGAAGTTTACAAACTACAAAAGCCCCCCGATGGGTCACAACGTTCGATTACAAAGCCCTGGAGGGTCATTACGTACAATGTACAAAGGCTTACAAGAATCTACGCCTAAATCTGAGGAGCGGAAGGATGTACATGTGATGAAACCTGGCCGCTCGATCCGCCCTCAAGAGTTCATCTCCAGTATCAACATACCCGGGTGCCCCATCCTCGAGCACGTATCCTCGAGGGTGAATCCTTCTACCTCTACCTCCTATAGGTTCCCAGCTCGATCCCCTAAGAGATGTCTGTCAGGGAAGATGAAGGGAAGTAAAAGAAGGGGATGCGGAGGAGGCAAAGAAAAGAGACATGGCCCACCAAAACCAAAGCTTGAAGATTCGACGGCCCCCATCTCAACAGCCGGTGGTGCCATATTATCCTTTGGGAAAAAAGAGCCCTCAGAATTAAGTGCCACATTAGGCTCAGATAGAAGAGTGAGCAGCAGTGCATAATCCGAACAACCATCTAAGCAAATATGAAATCAACTCTTTATCCATCGCCATCTCGAGCCGACAATAGCAGTAGCGGCGAACGTACATGTTTACATTTGATGAAGGTAGACCCCGACATAAGGATTTGACACGGCCCGAAAGACCCTCTCCAAACAGCCTCAAAATAGAAAGCTCCCATCATGATAATCAAAGACAAAAGAAGATGATGGAAAGGAAGAAGTAAAACATATCAACATAAGTGTTGAGATGAAAGATATAATGCCACAAAATGCCCTCATTTATAGGGGGAAAACAACACAGTCATCGATGCTTTGAAAGATTGACTGATAGGTATAATTACTACATCCTTGAAAAAATAAACCAACAGCACCACTTTTGCCTCGAGGAGTAGAAACGACAGGACGTCGAGCAGGGATCTATGAGACACGCCAACGGTTACAAAGGATTATACTGCGATCTGAATCGCCATTATAGAATTGCCAAAGGAATCTTGAGGAGTCGAATGTCGGAATTGTTTCCCATCACTTCGTCATGAGAAATACGGAAATTATTTGTACGCGATAAAAATCAGAAGACTTGATTTTCGCTATCATGATGATTTTGGAAGCCTTCTTCGAGACCCCGAGGATGGAAGGCCACGATCGAGTTATCGGCCTTAGGGCTCATCGAGGTCCAAATCAAAGGAAGCAGGGCCCGAGGTTAGGGTGAGAGAAGATGTCTCTGATGCACATGGCTACACCTGATAGGGTCGGTCTATCTGTAATATACTGAGATGATGTACAATAGGCCGTCCCATCTTTCTACTCTTGTAAATAATACATGCATACTTTTACCAAGTCCCCTCACCTATATAAGGGGAACTCAGCCCACCTTGTAAGGGACTGATGTTTCTCCACTTCTCCAATAAGCAATAATATCTCTCTCTATCTCTTTTTTCTAAGTTATCTATGTTCTTCTACCCCTAGGTCGCTTTAGCATTATATTGTTCTTTGTTTGTTATTCATTACTTAGCTAAAGATTGAAAGTATAAAGCCTTGTATACACATACTTATATGTTATCCACATCTCGACTACCCTCAAGAAGATTACCTTCAATAGGCGCAAGGTAGGCTCGAGGCCTGGCCCCGAGGTATCTGCTGGCTTGTTCTAAGCCCGGGAACGTCCCATTACTGGTTCTATTGTTATTTTGGCTAGCTTGATCTTTATTATTTTACTCTATTTTTAGCATTCATCACCATTACAATCTAGCTCGGGAATAGATCATGTATTTTTAGAATCCCATCTGTAAATTTAATTGTTGTTACCATTTTCACGGTAAACACATGATATCAAGGAATATTTGACAAAAGGAGCGTACCCGGAGCTTGCTAATCCTACTCAGAAATGCACATTTCGGAGATTGTCCAACAACTTCTTTCATAATGGAGGAATCCTATATAGGAGGACTCCCGATTTATGATTATTAAGATGTGTCAACGCAAAGGAAGCATCCAGGCTACTAGAAGAAATTCATGTTGGGACTTGCGGTGCACGTATGAAGGGTTTTGTCCTAGAAAAGAAGATACTCCGAGCTGGTTACTTTTGGATGAATAAGGAAACAGATTGCATCCAGTATATTCAAAAATGTCACCACTATCAAACACATACAGATATGATAAAGGTATGTCCAAGCGAGCTCAACACAACAAGTTCATCGTGGCCGTTCGCCGCCTGATGATGTTATTGGACCAATCGAGTATGTTGCTTCTAACGGACATAGGTTTATCCTAGTATCCATAGACTATTTCACCATATGGGTCGAAGCAGCATCCTACAAAGCAGTGACTAAGAAAGTCATGGCAGCCTTTGTCAGCGACGACATTGCTTGTCGATTCGGGATTCTAGAGTCAATCATTACTGATAATGGCTCCAACCTCAACATCGATTTAGTGAAAGCTATGTGTGAAAACTTTCAAGATAAAACAAAAGAACTCCATAGCCTATAGGCCTCAGATGAATGGAGCTATAGAAGCCGCCAAAAAAAATATTAAGTAAATATTGAGGGACACATAAACAGTGGCATGGGAAGTTATCATTTGCTCTATTAGGATATCGTACCACGGTACACACATCAACCAGGGAAACCCTCTGCATGATGGTTTATGGTACAAAGGCTGTCATTCCTGCTGAGGTGGAAATTCCTTCCCTAAGGATCATTAAAAAAGCTGTGCTCGATGACGCAGAGTTGGTAAAAAGCTGTTATGAGCAACTACCCCTTATAGACAAAAAGAGAATGAACACAGTCTGCCATGGTCAACTCTATCAGAACAGAATGTCCAGAACCTTCAACGAAAGAGTCAAGCCAAGACAGTTCACACTGGGGCAGCTGGTGTTAAAGAAAATTTTCCCGCATCAAGATGAAGCCAAAGGGAAGTTCTCTCCCAACTAGTAGGGCCCATATATGCTTCACCAGGTTTTGATAAGAGGATCCCTCATACTTGCAGAAATGGATGGAGAAGTCTGGCCAAAGCCGATCAATTCAAATGTAGTCAAGCATTACTGTGTAATTTTTATGCTTTCCTTATATGATGTAAATTGAACTACGCCTGACCTGATTCCCGTTTAAGAGGGGATACGTAGGCAGGCCTTTGGGTTTGGTCACAATTCAATAAAATTCCCCCACCCCCCCGCTAATTGGAAACTGGGTTAGAATTTAAGGAGGACACTTAAAAATTTTGAAGTAATTTTAGCCGATCACCGCACGAGCAACAGAGAAGTGTCAACCCATCAAACCGGGGTAGAATTTTAAGGAGGACCCTCAAAATTCTGCAGCAGGAGAGGTTGCAATGTCCTGAACTATTTCACAGTCGTTGGTTCATATAAAAGCTATTTTTAATTATACATTTATGTCATACTTTTACAAAATCATGCATGTCTATTATTAAAACCTCTTTGTTTAGCGATGCTACCCCATGATATGGACGGTATCACCAGATCAAAGCTGAACAAGTCAAGCAAAGCCAGTCTTTTACAAAACTCACGATTTTTCTTTGGATGCAGGCAGTAGGACTGCAAAGTCATTAAACATATTGTAGACCCATGGAACAAATATTGTTCAAGAATACGATTATCAGAATCGTTGCACTTGCCAACATTTGCTATCAGCACACACTAGTGATTTACCGTATGTCACAATGCTCCCGATAATCACAACGCCGCAATCTGTTATCAGCTAAGAAAACTCCAATGTCATTGGTTGCATAAGGCTACTATTCTGCCTTTCGAGACAGAACATTGTCTCCATATGCATCTGCATTGTATAAGGCTACTATTCTGCCTTCCGAGAATAAAAACTTTCTCCATCTACATCTGCATTGCATAAGGCTACCACTCGGCCTTCCAATTTACATAAGGCTACCATTCTGCCTTCCGAGACTAAACGATGTCTCCATCTGCATCTCTTTGCATAAGGCTACTATTCTGCCTTCCGAGGTTAAGCTCTACCTCCATCTACATCTGCATTGCATAAGGTTACCATTTTGCCTTCCAATTTGCATAAGCCTACCATTCTGCCTTTCGAGACTAAACGCTGTCTCCATCTACATTTCCATTGCCTAAGGCTTCCATTCTGCCTTCAAATTTGCATAAGGCTACCATTCTGCCTTCCAAGGTTAAGTTTTACCTCCATCTACATTACATGGCTGAAACATTGCCTCATACTATATCTGCATGGCTGAAAGATCGCCACATACTACATCTACATGGCTGAAAGATCACTACATACTGCATCTACAAGGCTGAAAGATTGCCACATACTGCATATGTATGGCTGAAAGATCGCCACATACTACATATGCATGGTTGAAATATCGCCACATATTGTATCCGCATGGCTAAAATATCACCACATACTGCATCTGCATGGATGAAAGATCGCTACATACTATATCTGTATAGCTGAAAGATCACCACATACCGCATCCTTCTGGGATGAAATATCGCCAACTCATCCAAAGGCGTCATTATTCGTAGGCACCATCTTCATAACTCGAGAACACCATGTCATGGCCTGAGGATCTCATTCAAACTTTTGCATATCATTATTCAAAGGCGTCATGGTTCGGAGGACCCATCCTCATAGCCTGAGAACATCATTTCATGGCTTGCGAATCCTTTATCATACACTTCATGGCCCAGGACATCATGGTCTACGGACATCATCCTCATCATCTGAAGACAACATCTATGGTCCGACGGGAATTTGCATCATGTTTAAATTTACACACAATATATGCTTGTATTGCTTATTTTCAGGTAAGACGGCGAACAACGGCCATCTCGGCAGGAGCGATCCCACTTCAGTTCCCGTAGCCATATCAAACCTAGCCATTCCTATAAATCGTCCACTCACACAATCCTAGATGTTGCATCCATTCTTAAATCGCCTCATCGGTATACTCCGCCGGTGAATCCTGAACTACATACAGCCTGATTCCTATAAAACTAGGGATATGTAGGCAGCTCGGAAGTCAGGGTGCGGCCTAACCTCTTCAAACCATTTCGCTCGGTCAAAATCGGTCATCATTTCTTTACCCCGAAACTCTTTCATTCTTCTCGGATAAAGAAGGGTAGCTGTTAATACCCAATTTTTCCCTATATATTTTTAATATGCAAAATACCTTCAAAATAGCATATATATGGATATATAAACATGTCCAAGTGTTTTATCATTTTTTCCATAATTTTAAAGGTTTAAATTAATTTATTTTTTTCGTTTTTATCCATAAGATCCCCAATAATTATTTTTAAAATTATGATTTTGATAATTCTTCTATTGTATGTCCATACTTATGCCAAAATATAGCTAAAATAATTTTAACAATTTTATTTAGTATTTTTTAAAGTTAAATTGCACATAATTGCAGTATTAGTCTTTTTAAAATTTAATTGTGTTTTATACGCATAAAATTGGATCCTATATTTATAAATTTTTAATTAAGTATTCTAAATCATGTTAACATTTTAAAATTATTTTCAGAAATTACCTACTATTTTTTACAAATTAAAAAGTGAAAAACAGGCTATTTAAATAATAGCCCATTTGTGTTTCAATTATAACCAAATACATCACTGGCCCAATTGAAACTCCGACCCAATTAACCCAACCCACTTCTATAACCCACCCAGCCCGGAACCAATCTTGGCCATTGATCTCAAGAGATCAACGGTCCAAAGCAAAACCTTCATTTTTATCTAACTTACCCCTGCAACCCTAAGTCATTTTCACCAAACAACCGCCCTGAAAACCCCTCTTCTCTTCAATTCTCTCTGAGACCTAAATCTAACCCTAACCATTGCCACCCAAACTAACCCTAGTCCCTTCGATCCTCACTCAATCCATGGACTCCCAAGGTTGTTTGAGGCGTATGCTTGTCTCCTACATCTCCTGGTTGCTCGTTTTTGTGATTTCATGGAAAGATCTAGAAGAGATCTAGTGCAGATCATGTCCAACTCCTATCCATGGTTTTTTCCGGCTATCCATGGTTGTTCGAGTCAGAACCATGGCTTTTCCGGCTAAAACCGGTAACGATCTAATGTTTTCTCATCTTCTTTGGGTTCTCTTAAACCCTCACTCTTGAGATTTTCCACTTTTCTTTAGATCTGTCTTAGATTTAGGTGTATCCATGAGTCTTTTAACCGATTTTTCTTTGTCTCTGCTATTTTCTGGAAAAAAAACCTAGCTGTAAATCCTCTGATCATTTTAGATCTATGATGGATCTATTGGTTTTTAAGGTTTTTGCATATTTTCCTCAAAATATTTCTCCGATTTCAAACGATTTCTTCATTTCCAGACTAGGCTTTCAAAGCTCTTTTTACAAAAAAGATCTCTTTCTGATTTTAGTAATTACTTTGATTTTTTGCATGTTTATACATTACATGAGTCTTTACTTTTGCTCATTTTTGTCAAGAAAACCTAATGTTTTTGAGTTCGATTCGAAGTTCGAATGTGTTTGCGATGTGTTTGCATGACTATCATGAACATTGCAGGTTTTATATGTGTTATATATGCTCTTGTGCTTCCTGTTCTAATTTGTTCTTACGGCTTCTTTGATATTGTCCAAACCCGTGTTATTTATTGTGTAATGGGTCCAACTATTTGTTTTATTGATCGTTCACGTAATTTATGTTGATTCTATGTAATCTCCTTAAACCTACATCTTTGATTTTAGGTATTTTCCTTGTAACTTCGTACAGTTTTTACGAAATTTGGCTCCTTAATTTTGTGACACTTTTCTTATTTAGTGTTGATTCCCTGTGATTTTTAATCTCATTCATGATTCTCTGAAATAATTTTTTAGAATCAAATTGTACTCTACCTTGTTTATATGCACACATGTGCTGTTAATTAACGTGCACTTTCTTTATGTTTAAACTATTTTTTACTTAGTCCTTATTACATGCTACATGCTTTTACTATTCCTATTATGGTAAAATTATACTTACAAGTAATTTTTTTCCTTATTTGATACAACTTGTACCCGTTTGAACCATGTCTCCCTAATTGAAGGAAGTCCAGGTCTTTAATTGATTTTGATTCTTATTATTTCTATAATTATGCTAAGTCAGTACTTATTACCTTATTTTTCCTGCCTGTTCTCAAACTATAAATACTTTACCCTCTCTTTAGCAAAGGACACGAACAATAGTTCAGAACACATACATATACAGTCAAACACTCTCTTCCTTCTCTACTACTTGTACTACTGCTTTGTTTAGCCAGCTGAAAGCCAAGGCTAGACAGTGGGTTCTAATTGCTTTTCTTTTTCTGCACTTTGCTTCCTTAATTAGTATGTTCCTAATTCAATTTTGAAACTCAACTCTATGTTCCCCGCATTGTTTGCGAATCCCTGTCTCTTTCTTCATTAACTTAATGACTCATATTGTTTAATTGCACTTCTTGTTCACTTCTTTACTCTGCATGTTTAAGTTCTGCACTTTCTTGTTCAAAATGTAACAAACATGTTTACTTGAATTTTTGGTTATGTCCCTCAACTAATATGTCTCTAATGTTATTGAGTAACACTAAGTCACAACTAATTAATAGACCCATGCATGATTACTCCCATACCCCGTCCCTATGTCCTATCACAATTCTAATTTCAAGCTTGATCCCCTTGTTTACTCTTTGAAGTAATTTATTGTGTTCTAAAGGCCAATCAATCCATACTTGTTTTTGCACTTGCTGGTCTATATGCATCTCTTCTTAGCCATGTTTATGTGTTTTTAATTTGGGTTCTCTATTTCCCCAACCCCTTATTTCCCTGCCTGTGAATGTTGGAATGATACTGTTATTTGGATTTATTCTATGTATGTTGTCTTGTTTCCAAGTTATTATTTCTCCTATTCCCTTCTCCTTTTCAAAAACTGTTCTGTTGTCTTCTGCATACTCACTTCAAACATGACTGTTTTCAAAACTATTTTCCAACTCAACACCTTTAAATCTATGTCAAGCACTCTCACATATACTTTTACACCATTAGGTTCTTCCCCTTTTGTGTGAGCCTTGCTTTGGGATCCTTGAGCTCCCTCTGAACTTGGACACATAAAAGTTGGCCCTTCCACACTGCACTCACTATGTTTTGGTTATGCAATCTTGGAGTGAGTACTGCCTGGGATCCCTGGAGGTCCTTAGGGAACTCTGACACACCCAGATATGAGAAAAGCTGTGGAACAATATTGGCACTTGAGGTGGTTTATTACATAACTCAGGGAGGAAGTCCTAATCAGGCTTCATATAGTATAGCTTCTTATTTTTCATTTCTCCTTATGTAATTTACTCACATGGTCTGTAATAATTTGTAAACAAGTATTGGGGTGACTAGTGATAAGGGATAGGGTAAATATGCACACTATCATTATTAAGGGTAGAAAACATGTTATTTGGGTTATATTCATAATTTTTCAATAGAAACCATGCTTAGGATTCATGCATGCATTAGAAATCATGCTCTTAGGACCCATGTTTCTTGCTTCAGCATCTCATTCATCAATCCATGTTTTATGACTATCACTTAGAAATCCTACCCTTAGGACAATAACAATATTGACATAAAATTTGTTACTCATTTCAACTGTCACGACCTGAATTTCCCACCATCGGGAGTCGTGATGGCGCCTATTATCGGGTTAGGCAAGCCGAACATTTAGAAACACATCACCAATTTCGTTAAAATAATATAGCAATGAAAACATTAAAATAAAGCGGAAGACTTTAAAAATGTTTAAAGAGCTCAAAACTGATATACGAAACTCCAAATTACACCTCTACCCAGTATCTGGAGTCACTACTCATAGACTACTATAGAATACTGAAACAAGGGTCTGAAAGAAATACATATAACCGTTTGTCCCGAACACATGGGACAACATAATAAAGTAAGGATAGAGAAGGTGCCGGGCCTACGAACACCTGCAATCTACCTCGGTGCCTCGCGGATCTGAATACTAACACCTGCACCACTGCTGCTACTACGGTCCGAATCCTGTATCTGTGCAAAAGAGCGCAGAGTGTAGAATCAGCACAACTGACCCCATGTGCTGGTAAGTGCCTGGCCTAACCCCGACGAGGCTAGACAGGACCTACCACAAATAACCTGTACAGATATATGTGCAATAACAGAAAATATACTAATTTTTAACAGTTAAAAGGGGGGGGGGAAGCATGTTGTGGGGTACTACAGTCTAAATATAGAAATCAACCATAAGGAAATGAAGCTGAACAATAACAACTGATAAAGAAAAACATAGGAAACTTCTACACACAAAAGCAATACACTCAGTCCATACTCCGTTGCAGCGCGTAACCTGATCCTCAACATAAATCTCCGTTGTGGCGTGCAACTCGATCCTCAACAATAAATATCGTTGCGGCGTGCAACCCGATCCTCAATATTCATCAACCCCGTTGCGGCGTGCAACCTGATCCTCAACAATCAATACCAAAAACTCACCCAAACAACAACCATAACTCAAGTGCAAGGGGAGTAACAATAATCACAAGGAAATCACGGCAAGGGAATACAATTAACAATTCAATCATCCCGGCAAGGGAGAGTACAATAATTATTTACGTCCCGGCAAGGGACTAATCGCTACACGTTCCACTTTTAATCATCTATTTCTCGGGTAACAATGTCTAGTCCGAGTCAATGCTCCAAAAACCAAACCAATCACAGTATATTATGCTTATCAACCCAAGCAAGAAAAATGTACCATTAAATCCAAATCCAACACATATAAGATCACAGTCATGCTAGACTCCGGTGCATAGATAACCGTCACCATGCCTATACACCTTACTCCACATTTAGCACGTAGCAAATAATATCTTAATCCTAATCCCTCAAGCCAAAGTTAGAACAAACACTTACCTCAAATGTTCCAAAAATCCACTCAAGCCTCTAGTATAGCTTTACCCCTCGAATCCACCACAAAACTGCTCGAATCTAGTCATAAATTACTTGAATGTATCAACAAATGCTAATTGAATCAACTTGAATGCAAAAAAAATGAATTTCCCAAAGTTTTACTCAAAAATTCCCAAAAGGCCCCCGGGCCCACGTGGTCAAAACCCGAGGTTCGGACCAAAACCCTGTTACCCATTCCCCCAGGAACTCAACTATATAATTTATTTTGGAATCGAATCCCAAATTGAGGTCCAAAACCCCCAATTTTATAAACCCTAGGTCCTACCCTAAGTTCCCAAATTCCCCCATTAAAATCCTTGTTTTGAAGTTGAAATTACATTTAAAGATGATAAGGTGTAAAGAAAACAAGTTAGAAATCACTTACCAATCGTTTTGAAGAAGAAGAATCGTTTGGAAAATCGCCTCTTATGTTTTGGGTTTTGAAAAGTGTAAAATGACTGAAAATCTCGAATTTATACACTTCACTGAAGGCCCGGCGCGGACCGTACAAAAAAGTCCCGTGGCCGCGCCAAGGAAGGGGGGAAACGACTCTCTGATCCTACCCAGCTCGGAACGCACGATTCTGGTGCGCGGCCGCGCTGGTGGACTCGTACCTGGGGCCTTCTCTGAATCTCCCAGCGCGGACCGCACAAACTTGGTGTGCGGCCGCACTGGTCAAACCAAGGCTGAGGACCCCTCTGAACATGGCCACGCGGACAGCGCAGAAATGCATCGCGGTCGCGCAGCTTCCAGCGCGGACCGCACGAAAATGACCGCGGCCGCGCTAGGGGCCTGCAACACCTAGACCTGCAACATCTGATACTTTTTAGTCTAAGACCTCTCGGGACCTACTAAAAACTCACCCGAGCCCTCGGGGATCCAAACCAAATATGCACACAACCTCAAAAACATCCTACGGACTTACTCGTGCGATCAAATCGCCAAAATAACATCATATACATAGAATCGAACCTCAAAACTCATGATTTTCATTTCAAACTTCTTAAATTTTCAAACTTGGAACTCATAGTACGAAACACGTCAAACGACTTCCGTTTTCAACCAAACTTCACAGAAAGCACTTAACGCATATTTAAGACCTGTACCGAGCGTCGGAACCAAAATACGAGCCTGATACCTATATTTTCTAACTCATTTTCATTTCCATTTTTCCTTAATATTTTCATAAAACAATTTAACAGAAAAATTCTCTTTACTCGGGTTCTGGACCTCGGATTTCAATTCCGGGCACATGCCCGAGTCCCATATTTTTCTACGGACCCTTCGGAATCGTCAAATCACAGATCCGGGTCCGTTTACCAAAAATGTTGACCAAAGTCAACTATATCAATATTAATATCAAAATTCTTCAAAGTTTTCACATAATTCACATATTTTAACATAAAAAACTTTCCGGCTTCGTGCTCGAACTGCGCACGGAAATCGAAATAACCACAAATGAGGTTTTCAAGGCCTCGAAAGTGCGGAGAAAGGGAGAAATACAGTGATGACCCTTTGGGGTCGTCACATCAACAATTCTGAATCTCTTGTGTACATTTAGAAATCATGCCTTAGGGACTCTCTTTTCAACAACCCTGCCATTTTGCATATACATACTAAATATCATGTTCTAGGATCCTGTCTGCATTCTTCTTAAAATGCCTAGTTAACTACCGATTCATGAAAAGGTAATAAGGTAATACTTTTCATATTGTGCTGTTTTCTGAATAAAACTGGTAATAATCTCTGCATTCATATCAACTAGAACAGCATGCTCTTAGGGTAAAGTAATTTCCATACTGTCTTTTAATAATTCTGAATAACAAGTGCATAATGCTTTACGCATAGGCAAGCCTTAGGTAATAACTTGAATAAAACCAGAGCTACCTTTGTTAAACTATCAACTTGCTAAAATCAGTAGGTAAGCCCGGTTCAGACTTCTTTTCCGAGTCATGTTATAAATTTGGTTCTATTGTTATAACTTAGATACCATACTTTAGAATTCAAATATGGACCTTAATTGTATATGAGTCATGCTATCTATTTGCATTCTTTGTATAGGTAGATCTAAGCCTTCTACTTGTTTATGTGTTTTCCCCTTTAAATGCAGTCTTATATGTTCTTGTTTGTCGCTTAGTATTTTGCCTTTAAACCTAGGAGTCTTCCCAGAACCTCCTTCTTATAGGATAAGTGTCCTAAATTCCTCCGGGACTAATAGGAAGGTACGAGTAACATCATGCAATAGGGGTCGAGACCAAACCTCACTTTAATTACCTTCACGGGGTGGGAAAGGGTAGATATGAATATGATGACCGGTGCATTAATACCACGTGTAGTCCCTCTTTGAGGAGTGCCATACCGGGTATTGCATTTATGAGATCCATAATATAAACAAACCTAGGAAACCCCTTTACATTTGCAAATATGCTTAACTTGTAATCTTTTTCAAAACCTAGCTTTTTCATTAGTTATTTTCTTACGCTTGTGTGTTTATACTTAAATCCCCTATTATTTGAGCCCTACTTGTCGATTTGCTAAATTTCACAAATTCACAAAAACTGTCTAGCCGGGAACCACACTAGTAGATCCTGAGGGGTGCGTAACACCTTCCCTCTAGAATAATTTCAAGCCCTTACCCTATCTCTAGTTACCAAATGTAGTTATAAATGAACCCTATAGGTGTCCTAACGCACCTCAAATCATTAGTGGTGACTCTTCAAAAAATGCAAACCCCATTTCTCAAAAGGATAGAGTTGTCCCTACCAAAATATCATAAACCCGATTTTGCTAGAAAAAGGGGGCACGACAAGGACCATGCGAACAAAAGCTGCATGATTTACATTGGTCGGAGATGGAACATTGTACAAAAGGATGTTCAATGGGCCGTTGGAAATATACTTGGGTCTAAGAGACATCAATTACGTCCTGCAAGAAATTCACGAGGGCACTTGCGGAAACCATTTCGGTGCCGAATCCCTGGTTCACAAAGTCATCAGAGCAGGATATTATTGGGACAATATGGAAAAAGATAATAAAGAGTTCATTCGAAAATATGACAAATGCCAAATGCATGCACTGATGATCCACTAACCTGGAGAGCAACTTCATTCAGTCCTATCCCCGTGGCCATTCATGAAATAGAGGGGACATCGTTGGTCCTCTGCCATTGGCCACAGGTAAAGCTAAATTAAATTTATTTATGACGAACTATTTCTCTAAAAGGGTTGAAGTAAAGGCTTTTGAAATGTCAGAGAGAAGAATTTATAGACTTCATATGGGATCACATCATATGCCAAATCAATATACCCGCCAAGATAGTGTGCCACAATGGAAAGCAATTTATCGGCAGAAAAATTATGAAGTTCCTCGAAAATCACAAAATAAAAAGGATATTATTGATGTCGTATCATCCTAGTTGGAACGGACAGGCCAAATCAACGAACAAAACCATCATTCAAAACCTACAGAAGAGGTTGAACGATGCGAAGGGGAAATGGAGGGAAATTGTGCCTGAGGTTCTTTTGACATATCAGAAAACGACGAAATCCAGTACGGGGGCAATGCCGTTCTCCTAAGTATATGGTGCTGAGGCTCTGGTACCAGTCGATGTAAGGGAACCAAGCGACAGGTTTTGATACACAACAGAAGAATTAAATCATGAGGCTATGAACACAAGCCTCGAATTATTTGTAAACAAATGGGAAGCCTCCCTCATCCGAATGGCCGCCCAGAAATAGTGAATCGGAAGATACAATAATCGATGAGCCAATCTTCGACACTTCAAAATAGGGGACTTAATTGTGAGGAAATTCACCCTCAACACTCGAGATTCGAATGAGGACAAACTCGGTCCAAATTGGAAAGGCCCATATCAAGTCCTCAGTGTCATCGGAAAGGGATATTACAAGCTTCGCAAGATGAACAGCGAATAACTGCCAAATAATTGGAACATATTACTCCTTAAACGATACTATTGCTAAGGTATGACTTTCTCTTTTTTGTCGTTTATATTCGATTCTAACTTATTATAGGTATTCGATCAAAGACATCAGGAAGTTCTTCAACACAAAGACCTTAGGTTTTAAAGCATGCGTTGCACTCTTTTTCCCTTATATATGTTTTTGTCCTAAATGGGTTTTTCCGGCGAGGTTTTTAAAGAGGAAACAATTATTTGTGCTACCTAGGGACAATCCAACAGTATCTGAGGCTTCATTACAATCAACCTCGAATACTGGGGGGCATCACCCTCAGATTTTGTGTTTTCAAGAAAGATGCTTTGTGTCAACATGGTCTCGATAGGAAAATTTTGAAAAGGGCCAAATGGTCAAACGAACCATGCCCATGTAGATTGCCTGAGACCTAATGACAAAACATGTACTCATGAATGATCTATTGAAAGAAGTACTTTCTCCTTATCAGATGTTCCATGCCTTAGTGAGATTTCTACTTTAAAATTTTTTACTTACTATATATTACAGAAACTGGCTCAAGAGCTAATCGCAACTAAAGCTCGAGCAATTAACCTCGTACTCGGGGACTGCAGTTTGAAAATCGACATACTCGAATTATCAAAATTTGAAATCTTAAGACCTTAAAAAGTTAATCCTTGATTTTATAGGTCATGGCCACCCCACTCGGGGACTGATACTTCGAACAAGTTTGAAGTATAATCGATAAACAAGCCCAATGCGCAAATATCAAGTTAAAGGCTACGACCAAACCAACACAGTTTGGATACATTCGAATTCCGTAAACAAACATGCCTTCAAATATCTTCATAAAACCAGTAAAAGAAAAAAAAGATCTAGCCACGACATAGTTACATAGGGTTTTGATGACATCAACCCTCGAAACCCTTAAGAGTTACCAAATTGTTCGAACTCCCGAACAAACTTATGCTAAGGCATAGCAAAGTTTTTCAATAATGCTGAATCCTAATGGGTACAAATTTATCTCATGTAAAGGCATAACAAATTTGAATATGATTAAACTTTTAAAACTGAAAAGGGGAAAATCCAATCTTTTGAGCCCATATCAGCCCGATTAAAGAGCCTAAGGGCCGTTAAATTTTCAAGCTCATGGACCCACCCTCGCTTAACCAAAACCTAATGGTTTCTCTACTCTGAGTTTGAGTAAGAACTCACTAGACTATAGAAACTATAGTAATCCAATTTCAATAAAAATTTCACAAGGCAACGAAGTGATTCAAAATTCTCACAAAGTATATTAGAAATATCATAAGGCAAAAGCAAAATAAAGTTTTCACAAACGAAAATCAGAGACAAATCGGAAAGAAAAAGGATCTTTCATATATACAAAAGTATTTACAAAGACCACTCATGGTCTTACCCAAAAAATCCAAACAAGAAAAAAAATTTAAAGTGAGTAATCTTCCCCGAGAGCCTCATCTTTATCTTCTCCGCACTCGGTTCCACTTGTGATCACGGAGTCATCATTATCAGAGAGAAAAACTTTGGCTTCGACCTCTAGCACCTTTGTGTTCTTGATATCGGCAGTGAGGTCAAAAATATGAGCATGAATCTCATCGATAGTCTCTCTCTGATATATGCACTTGACATGCTCGGCAATGCAGGATGATCGAACCTGAGCAGCATCAGAAATTTCCTTTGCTCGAGTATTAGTGGCTTTAGCATCAGCTCGGTAGACAGCCACGGTCGTACCGCATTGGCCTTTACTCTTTCTGCTTCAGATGTTGCCTTTGCAAGTTCAGCGGCCAAACAAGTCTCAGGCTCCTCAATTTTCTTGGCTCAGGCCAAGCACTTTTCCTTCACGCTTTAGAGTTGACACTCAGCCTAAGATAGCTGAGCTCGAGTAGTATGTTTCTCTGAGGAGAGACGGTCTATGTTTTGATTCTACCCCAAAGTCTCTGCCTCTTTTATCTCAGCCTCCTCGCGTAGCAGCTCAATCTTTTAGCCTTTTGCTGAACCTGCAGGATATAATTGTTAGTTGCCAATATCAAATTGATATGACAAGCTTCCAAAAATTTCCATTACCTACTCGATGAGATTGGTCCACTCATTATGAGTTGTTTCTAGTTTAGCTCGAAGGTCCCTGACCTCCTTTTCTTTTTTCACATAGAGGAGTTTGACAGTGTCTCTCTCCTCTATAAGCCTTTTAAGATCGGCCTCACACTGGTTCAGCTCAGCTTAAGATTTGGAAAACACATCCTGATGAAGCGTCACAGCCTATGGAGAAAGGAAGGAAATCAGATAAAAGAAAATAAAAGCAAACGTAAACCTAATAACGGGGGTGAGAATCTAACTGGTTTCAGAGTTGCTAAGCATTATAGAAAATGGTCAATGCATACATGTCAGAAAAATCATCGAACCCTCATGAAACAACCATAAAATAAGTCATCCCCTTCGTGGGTCGTTCCTACATCGGGGGGTCTCCATAGGCTGGGCTTCCGAAATTGCCCTTTAGAAAATGTGGGGAAGGGCGGAGAATCATCAATATTTATTGCCCCAAGCAAGACACTTGGGGAACTCTCCCCTTTTCAGAGGGCCACGGGATCATACCTTTCAGACACACCCACCGATTATTCATCACGGTGGACAAGCACACTCGCCGGTTATTCGTTATAGTGGGAGACATTTTCAGCCCCCGATGACTCAGGGACTTTGCTCGGACTATCTTCCGAGATCTCCTCGGTCCGAAGATGAGCCTATCGACCATCACCGTCTCAGATGCTTTTGAAGCTTCGATGCTTCCCCTCTTTCAGGCTACCAGCTCATAGTCAGAATCATCTTTCTCTTCTGCTTCATCTGATAGTTTTTGGGCTACGTCAGCAAGAAGAGCGGCGGAGTCATTCTTCGACTTACGAGACTTGCTTTTCTTAGGCTTTGGAGTATTGGAAGGTGAGACCCTTCTCCTCTTCTTTTCATTAACAGGTTTCGGGGCCTTCTCTTCCCTAGGTGGGGGGGCCTCATTTAGGCAATATCTCCGAGATCTACATAAAAGGGAATCAAGTACAAATAAAAAGAAACTTTTTAGAGAAGATCATCAAAATTGTATAATATAAGGTTACCATAATTCTTGGCCTCCCATCGACCCCTTTCTAAATCTTGCCACAAGCGCTCAGCATATGTGGAGGTCGAAGTAAGCTTCCAAACCCAACTTTCGAGGTTCGGGAATGCACCGGGAACCCAGGAAACCACTATATCATAAGAAAATATATGGGTGAGGGAAGATAAAAGAAACAAAGCAATCAACATAAAATGTTGATGGTTTTGCACTTACGCTTCATGTTCCATTCCTCGAGGAATCACATCTTCTCGGCTGGGATTATATTGGAGGTCCTCACTCGGAAAAATAGACCCATCCATCCCTGATCCTTATCCTTATCTATACTCGAGAATAACGCCTTTTTGGCTCGATGATGGAGCATTATTAACCCACCTCAATAGAGACGAGGGCTATACAGTCTAATGAGGTGGTCTAGGGTGAATGGCATCCCTTCGACCTTGCTCACGAAAAATCGAAGAAAGATAACACTACGCTAAAAAGAAGGGTGTATCTAGCCAAGAGTTATTTGGTATTGGCGGCAGAAGTCGATAATAACTGGATCAACGAGACCCAGCATAAAGGGGTAAGTGTATACACTTACCCTTCTACATAAGTGGTGATGTCCTCTTCAGGGGTAGGAATCACCACCTCTTTATTTTCCTAGTGGAAATCTTTGTTCACCTTCTCGAGATTGCTTTCAGTTATCGAGCATATGTACCTCAACATTGGTTCACAATGGACAGGGACCAACGAGAGTTTTTCAATATTAAAGTCAGAAGTAAGGTTGCATGACCGAGGAACGCACTCTTCGATGCGTGGCTCCACCAGCATTTTATCATTGGCCAGCCGCAATGAGAAGGATTTTTCTATTTTAGGATCCGTTTTGAGGTTTTCGCAATTGTTATGTGAGTTTAGAAAAAAAAGAAGAACAAGTTTGTTGTTTAGGAGAGAATTGGCAAATGGGATGTAAAAATCTACAGAATTGTGGAACTTGAAGGAAGGAGAGCTTTAAAGATTAAGAATAGTTTTGAAAATAAAGTTTGAGAACATTATGAAAAGGATAAATTTATAATATTGCCATGAAGGTTTGAAAATACAAGTGTCCGACCATTAATTGGCACTAATTAATGGTCTTGGGAACTGTGCAGACGTGATGCTTCAGTCGCCTCCGCCGCTTACATCATGAGGGTGACGTCGTAATTGGTCGATGTACAAAATCGAAGACTCAGTTCATTTTTTCTCATTACACTCCAAGAAACGAGGGGACTATCTGTATATGGGTTGTGAGCACGCGATTTTTGCCTCAAGCAATTAATTCCAAAATAAAAAAAAAATAATAATAATTTTTCATTGAAATTGGTTGATTATTGTGTAGAAAGTATTAGTGTGTGTTTTAATTTTTGGAAATAAAGAAATTGAAAAAAAAATACAAAATGAAATTAGTTAGAAAATACCAAAAATGTAAGGTAATTATTAGGAAATTAGAAAATCAAAGAAAAATAAAAATATATATATACAAAATAAAAGGAAAAATACATCAGGTATAAAACACAAGAAAATACAGTATAATTAAATACAAGTCAAAAATATATATATACAAAATACGAAAATACAAGAAAAAATATAATGTATAAATACAAAATGCAATGTATATCAAAATTGGGCCAAATCACAAAATTCATCAGCCCAATTAACACTTTAACAGACCTGGCCCAATCTCAAATTTAACCGGCCAGTTCTCAACACAAAGCTAAAACGACAACGTTTGGTTCGAACAAATCTAGGCCGTTGATGATTCA
>MU712381.1:14521-51257 GCA_026770625.1 Nicotiana glauca
GACCCGTTCCAGTTGTTTTTGATGTTCAAGACTTTAAGAATCATGTAGAGGGCATCAAGAGAGATCTATGGTGTAATTTTGGTCTAGGTTGGGTGAGGTGTTGTTCGCCGGAATTAGGGTTCCGGCGAGACAACTTTGGTTATTCGAGACGCTAGGGAAAGATTCGAAGGAAATGAAATGGAAGGGTGGAAAGAGGAGTTCACGACGGTTTACTAGTGTAAATTTGAGGGCGGTTGGTGCGGGTAGTGTTTCCCGCTGGTAGGGTTCCAGTGGGTTGACAGGGAAGACAATGGCGGCTAGGGTTTGAGGACGAAGAGGGTGAAAAATGTTTTCTGATTTTTAATTTCATATTGATATATTAAAAGGCCACCCAATGATCACAACCGTTGGATGTATTAAAATGCACGGCTCAGATTCCTTGGGCATCCAAACAGTGCTGTTTTATTTATTAAAGGGTGAGGCCATGACTGTGGATCAAGGTAATGAAGGGCTGGGATTAAATGCCTTTAAACGGCGTCTTTTGGGTTACATGGGGGCATACCGGGTTATTTAATTTGGGCCTGGGGACGGGTGAATTGGGTATGGTAGATTTTTAGGCCCAAATTAATTGTCTTTTCTTTTCTTGTTATTTCTTTTGCTTTTGCATTCATTTCCCTTTTTATTTTATATTTTACTTTGCATTATATTTTTTTTTCTGATTTTGTAAAAATCAAAACAACACCTAATTAAACTATTTACCTTCTAAAATCAATTATCAACTCAATTTGCATCGGAACTATATTTTTTTTTTATGAATTTCTTTAAATTTTGTTCTGAAGCAAATCAATACCTAATTAATACTAAAAATAAAAAATTAAAATTCTAAATACAAATGCATATTTTTTTTTATTTTTAATATGAATTATTATGCAACGAATTAACACAAAAAATGCAAAAATATCAACAAAAAATTGTAAAAATAAAAGAAAATCATTTTGTTTGGATTTTAGGAATAATTAGGGCAAAAGACAAGAGGGGTTGCTCTGATGGTAAGCAACCCCCACTTCCAATCGAGAGGTTGTGAGTTCGAGTCTCCCCAAGAGCAAGGTGGTAAGTTCTTGGAGGGAAGGATGTCGGGAGTCTATTTGGAAACAGCCTCTCTACCCTAGGGTAAGGGTAAGGTCTGCGTACACACTACCCTTCCCAGACCCCACTAAGTGGGATTATACTGGGTTGTTGTTGTTGTTGTTGCTTAGGGCAAAAATCACGTGCTCACAGGTACGGTGGCCGAAAGAGATGAGATCAAACCCAAACATATGAAACCCTGGTCATTGTTGTGAATTCCACAACGATCATGGATATAAAACCGCAAATTGTAGATTTTTGCAGAGTGAGGTGGATCATTTGTTAAAGCAAGGATATCTCACTGAGTTATTTAGTGAGAAAGGTAAACAAGCATATATGAAAAATGGACAGGAGCCCCCGAAACCACCCTCACCTAAGAGGACTGTCAATGTTATAAGTGGAGGAGAAGATATCAATGGTGTCTCGTATACCGCAGCCAATAAAACATCTAAAATAACAATCACCCATGGGAAACGATCACAACACGTGCTTGAAGAGGAGAATATAACATTCAACGATGCAGATGCAGAAGGCCTCTTGACTCCACATAACGACGCACTGGTAATATCCTTATTAGTGCATGATACTAACGTGAAACGTATTTTGATTGATCCAGGCAGTTCAGTGAATATTATTTTCATACGAGTGTTGCGCGAGATGCAAGCTAAGGACAAATTGGTTCCAAAAGCTCATACCTTGTCAGGATTTGATAACTCTAATGTCATAACCAAAGAAGAAGTGATTCTTACCACGTTTGCTGAAGGTGTTGTCAAAGATACCAAGTTCCAGGTCGTAGATATGGAAATGGCTTACAACATGATCCTTGGAAGGCCATGGATCCATGATATGTATGCCGTACCATCAACTTTACATCAATTTATTAAATTCCCATCACCGTGGGGAATTTGTCAAATTAGAGGCGATCAACAAACATCCAGGAGTATTAACTCTATTGTAGATTCAACTGTTCAATGTAAAGTCAAATAGCAATTACAGGATTTAGTTGAGGAGGGTAAAACGTCAACCTTAAATGAACAAGGAAAAACAGACGAGGATTCAAGGCCTGGCACTATTCAACAACCAGAAGAAAATGAGAACATTAAAACAATGATAGAAGAGTTCGAGGCTGTGGTTTTATTTATACACAGGCCCGAGAGAAAAGTGTATATAGGAGCAAATCTCAGCCCGGAGGTAAAACGAAAGTTAATTGAATTTTTAAAGACTAACTGAGATTATTTTTCTTGGTCCCATTCTGACATGACAGGGATACCTCCGGAGGTCATGACTCATAAATTGAATGAAGACCCATCATATCCCCCGATCAAACAAAAGAAACGAAAGCAAGGAGCTTTCAAGAATCAGGCAATTCAAGAAGAAGTTCAAAAATTGCTCAAAATAGGTTCAATTCATGAGATAAAGTATCCTAACTGGTTGTCTAACACTGTTTTGGTTCCTAAGAAAAATGGTAAGTGGCGTATTTGTGTGGATTACACCGATCTTAATAAAGCATGTCCGAAAGATTCTTTTCCTTTACCACACATAGATCAATTAATTGATGCAACTGAGGGACATGAACTATTAAGTTTTTTAGATGCATACTCAGGTTATAACCAAATCAAAATAGATCCAGAAGATGAGGAAAGATTTTCTTTTATAACGGACAAGGGGACTTATTATTATAAGGTGATGCCCTTTGGTCTTAAAAATGCTGGTGCGACGTATCATAGGTTAGTTACTCAAATGTTTCAAAAGCATTTAGGTAAGACCATGGAAGTTTATATAGATGACATTCTAGTTAAGACTCAGCATTCAGAGAATCATATATCGCATCTATCTGAAACATTTAGAATTTAGCAAAAATATAATATGAAATTGAACCCAAAAAAATGTGCATTTGGTGTGGCATCAGGAAAATTTTTGGGTTTTGTTGTTTCTAACCGTGGTAACCCAGCCCAGATTAAAGCTATTGAAGAAATATCTGATGTGCTTATGAATAAAAAAGAAGTTCAAAGACTGACAGGGAGGATCGCAACCTTGGGAAGATTCATTTCAAAGTCATCAGAAAAGTGTTTCAAGTTTTTCTCAGCCCTTAAAAAGCAAGATCACTTTGAATGGAATGAGGAATGTCAACAAGTTCTTAGGAATGTGAAGACATATTTGACAAATCCACCCCTGTTAGCAAAACCAAAGGCTGGGGAAAGGCTTTTCGTCTAAAGCTTTTCATCTACCTTGTTGTTTAAGAAGTTGCGGTAAGTGCTGTTTTGATTCGAGAAGAACAAGGTAAACAATCTCCTATCTATTATGTTAGTAAATCTTTGTTAGATGCAGAGACACGATATCCCCAATTAGAAAAATTAGCACTCGCTTTAATCATGACATCTAGAAAATTGAGGTCGTATTTTCAGTGTCACGCTATTGATGTAGTAACTGCATATCCCTTACGTCATATACAACATAAACATGAATTATCAGCAAGGTTAGCTAAATGGGCCATAGAATTAAGTGAGTATGAAATCACGTATGTACCTAGAACAACAATAAAATCCCAAGTACTGGCGGATTTCGTGGCTGATTTTAGCCAAGGGATTTAGAAGCTGAAAAAGAAGTTTAGGTACTTAATGGAGCAAATCCAGGAATATGGACCTTATTCACTGATGGACCGTCTAACCTTAAAGGTGCAGGGTTAGGAATTGTTTTAATACCACCTACGGGTGAAACTATTAGGGAGGCTATTAAATGTCACTCCGTAACTAATAATGAAGCGGAGTATGAAGCTATAATTGCAGGTCTAAAATTGGCACGAGAACTTGGGATAAGTCAGGTGGTGATCAAAAGTGATTCTCAGCTTGTGGCTAATCAAATGTTGGGGACTTACACAGCTAGGGAAGCAAGTATGCAACAATACTTGGAAAAGTTAAGGGAACTGATAAAGCAGCTCCAGACTTGGAAGGTCATCCAGATACCAAGGGATGATAATGTTGAACCTGATGCCTTAGCAAACCTTGCATCCGCAGCTGATATAACAAACGATGCCAACGCCTCGATTATACATTTATTTCACTCAATTCTCGAACCTGATAAGAACGAGGTAAATTTTAATAATCTCACTTGGGATTGGAGAAATGAAATCGTTGCTTTTTTACAGTATGGTACCATGCCTGATGATACGAAAAAAGCATATGCTCTTCGAAAAAACGCCGCTAGTTACTGTTTAAAACAAGGTAACCTTTATTGAAAAATATTTGGTGGCTCTTTAGCAAGATGCCTCGGACCTTCTCAAACGGAGTATGTAATGAGGGAAATACATGAAGGGCATTGTGGAAACCACACATGAGCAAGATCACTGGTAAGGACTTTGATCAGGGCAGGATATTACTGTCCCAAAATGGAGAAGGAAGCAGAATGTTTCGTAGCTAAATGTCATAGATACGGTAATAATATGAACCGACCTGCTGAATTATTACTAAATGGGGACATGGGGGATGGATATAGTGGGGCTAGTGCCTTAAGCTAAAGGAAAGGTAAAATTTCTACTCGTACTTACTGATTATTTTACTAAATGGGTAGAGGCAGGAGCACTTAAACAGGTACGGGAAAAAGAAGTCAAGGACTTCATTTGGTGTAATATCATTTGCCGGTTCGGTGTACCAAAATAAATTGTTTGTGACAATGGTCCTCAATTTATCGGAGCTCAAGTCACGGAATTTCTCGAAAGTCGGCAAATAAAAAGGATTACATCTGCACCTTATCATCCAATGGGTAATGGACAAGCAGAATCAACAAAAAAAGTCATCATTAATAATTTAAAGAAGCGACTAGAGGAATCAAAGGGTAATAGGCCTGAAGTGCTACCCAGCGTTTTATGGGCATATCGCACAACAACAAAAAACAAGTATAGGAGAAACGCCTTTTTCTTTAGTTTATCTAGCTGAAGCACTAATCCCAGTAGAAATAGGAGAACCAAGTAGAAGATTCTCACAAGCGACACAAGAGTCCAATAATGAAGAGATGCAAGTCAATTTTGATCTATTAGAAGGCAGGAGAGAAGCAGCATTAATAATAATGGCCGCACAAAAACAAGTGATCGAGCGTTATTACAACATGAAAGCACGCCTGAGATACTTCAAAATTGGGGACTTCGTGCTTAAAAAGGGTTTTCAATCTACAAAGGCAACCAATGTGGGCAAACTAAGTCCTACTTGGGAAGGACCCTACAGAGTTCGAGATATTGCAGGAAAAGGAGCATATGAGTTGGAAACAATGGACGGGAAGGTACTTCCTTCACATTAGAATGTTGTTCATTTGAAGAGATATTACTTTTAAGATAAAACTCACGATTAGGTATCGACATATTAAATTTTGTTTTTTAAGTTGTTAAAATTTTACTAATGATTTTAGATGCTAGGCAAAACACTCACCCATACTAAATGATGAGTCACGACCTGTAAGGAAAAATGGAATAAACTAAATTTCCTGGCCCAGTGTTACAATAATTCTGATAGAAATATAAACGGGTCTGAGCAGTCTTCATCTATAATCGCACCCCCGAGTCCCGTGTGTATTTCCTTTTCAGGAAAAGGACTAGGTGAAAGAGACTATCAAGTGCTCGAGGCTTCATACTTCAACGCTCAAACACTTGGGGACCTACATGCAGTAACGTGTATATAAAGGGCAATGAAGATTGAGCAAAAATCAAGCCTAAGAAGAGTCAAATATGAGTGGAAGTAAAGAAGTCATAGCATACATCATAGTATTCTTTCCCATGAGAACAATGGAGTCACCTCTCAAAACCCTGGCTAAGGGTAAAGACTATGTACTAAAACAGGTTATAAAGAAAAACCTCGTATCTATTGTTCCTCTTTTTGTAAAAATCTGTTACAAGAAAAATAGTTGCGAGAAAGTTATAGATGCAATTCAAATACATGTAGAGGATTACTCAAAACTTGTCAAAGTTCATAAATGAAAACTTGTCTAAGTTGTTGCAAATAAAACATGTGTGTTCCTATATCTTTTATAGTATAATAAGCGCCATTATGAAGAGGAGACGTCTTCTTCATCAAGTGTTAAAATATAAAAGGGCCCACTTTTATAAAACTCATGTCATTTGGTCATGAGGATAATGAAAGCATTTTCAGAGAATAAAAATGCAGTCTATTCTTTAAGTCCTTAAAAATAAAAGGCACGAATAGAACGGATAGAGGTTTAAAGACAAACTTCTTAATGTTTTAAAAGCTAAAGACTAAGTATGAAACTTAGTCATCAAATTGTTCATACAAAAAGTGCTCCTTGAACAAAGCTTGGGGACTTGAACTTCTTTAACTTATAATTGGGAATCTGACTAAGAAAAAATCTTATCACAAGAAACCAAAAACTTTGAACATAGATTTCCAAATTGGCACCTGCAAAAAGGGAATTTCAAAAAAATTACAAAAACCTTTTAAGAAGAAGGAACTGAAGAAAGATCAGCAGCGGGCTCAACTGTGATTACATCATCAGCAACTGAAGATTGGTCTTCCGTCACCATAGTGGTAGCATCCACGGGCAATATCTCAGCTTGACTAATAGCAATAGGCACAGATGAACTTAACGAAAGTGTAGCACTTGTGGCAGTCTCAATAGACCTGGGGATTTCAGATGCGGCAGATACAAGAACTTCAGCTGTGGGAGTCTCAACCAAAGATGTTTCAATTAAAGAAATCTCAACCAAAGGAATTTCAGTCGCGAGCGGACCAGCTTCGGGAGATGAAAAATCTTGTGGCTGTTGTGCTCGTTTCATGGCCTCATTTACTTTAGCTAATTCAGACTTAAGGTTGAAATTTTCTTGGTTCATTATCCATCAAGGTTTCATGACAAGACTTTAGGAAAGTCCAACCCACTTCAACATTGTTTGACTCCTCGAGAAGTTCATAATCTTTCTCCCAGGCAACAACTTCATTCTTAAGTTCCTCATTCTTAACTAAAACGGAATCATAAGATGATTGAAGTGTGGTGCAAGAATTTTCTAAAGAATGGATCTTGTATGCAGAAGCTCGTTATTCTTCTTGTGCTACCTCTCCCGCATGCGTCTCCTTCTAAGTCAGCAAAGCCTTTAAAGCCCTATTATCTTCAGTGATCTTGGACAACTTTTCCGAAAAGGAAGATTCTAGGTGCTCTTTTTCCTTCTTGAACTGGACTGAAGTAGCCTTAATCATCGCTAGTTCAGAGGTTAGAGTTTGAACTTGCTTCTCCGAGGTAATTTTTCTTTTTTCCAAATTTTCCATATCAATCTGTAAACTTTCGAACTATCCCTTCCAATTATTGGCCTCCAATTGAGAGCCATGGGCAGCTTCTTCTGCGTCATGGGAAGCCTCCTATAAATCACGAGCCAGTTTCTCTAAAAGGGGGACTCGAGTCATAAGTTCAGTACCAATAAGATAGGCCTACTCAAATAAATAATAAAAGAAGATAAGGTTAGGGCTCTAGAAAGTGAAAAAACCTTAATAAAATAATAAACCAGAAAAATACCTTCAAACTTGCATGCACAATATCATTTAAGAGATTCATATTACTATGACTCTCAAGTTTAGCCCTCTCAATAGGGCCAATAAGAGGCTCGAGCCACCTATCAGCTTGCCCAGACTTCCTG
Source organism: Nicotiana glauca (assembly GCA_026770625.1). Classification (NCBI taxonomy): domain Eukaryota; kingdom Viridiplantae; phylum Streptophyta; class Magnoliopsida; order Solanales; family Solanaceae; genus Nicotiana; species Nicotiana glauca. Next base: position 22,251 of record MU712381.1, read on the forward strand.
AAAAGACTGCCGTTGGCAGGAACTTCAATGGTTACGCTCCTCATAGAAGAACCCCTACTTGAAGAACCCGTTTCCGTATGATGAACAATGGGGGGGAGATTATTAAAAGAGGGGCAGGGGAGGAAGGTATGGAAGTAATAGATAATGAAGGCAAGGAAACGATGACAGGAACGGTAGAGGTAAAAGAAGACAGAGGAAGTTCATTTAGGGCTGGACCTAAATGACCGCTACTGAAACCACTAATAAAAAGCTGGTTTATGGATTCATGAGTATCCAGAGGAGGAGAGATATCATCATTAGGTATGATCACCTAGGTAATAACAGGCTCAGAAAGAGATAGGTTAGGAGAGACACCGGCCTCGTCTTCAGGGATGACACGTCTCCTGGCTCGTGGTCTTGATATCAGGGAACCCTCGCCCTCTTCTTCAGAATCATCTTCTACGAGAGATTTTCTTTTTTCAGACCTCGGAGCCGTATCTTGAACTTCAGATCCCGAGAATATATCTTGATCACGAGATGCCAAAATAGCCTCTAGAGTAACTCCTCGAATGGCAAAACCTGAAGAAAAAGAAGGTTAAAAGCCAAAGTAACAAGGATATAGATAAGGTGAAAACAAAAAACCTTACCATGAGTTTTTACCTTCCAACCACAACGGGGAGAAAGATTTCTCCACGATCTACCCTCCATTGGGGAAATCTTCAATAACTTATCTACCCAACCACGGAAGTTGGGCACAAGTTCCACAACACCCATGATTGCTGAAAAGAAAGAGAGACTAGATTAAGGAAAACAAACAAACCTGAAAATTAAAAAAGGCACGGGAAAAAGTTAATACTCACATACAAAATTCCACTTCTTCGGAAAATGTACGTTCTTTTCACCAACTAAACCAACAGTGGGAGCAGCAACATATCGGGCATACTACCCACGATCTTTATCATCCTCAGGGCTAACTGAAACCCTCTTACTCCTAGCTACTAAACCAAACACACCGTTTCGAAAAAGCATTGGTGAGTAAAGATGAATCAGATGGGGAAAGGTGAATTCAACATTCGCCTTATTGGCAAGATACCTCAATCAAGCAACAACTATCCATACAATTAGACCAATTTGGCCCAAACATACATTGAACAAATGGCAAAAATCCAGAATAACCGGGTCAATGGCCGGTTTGAACCCTAAAGTGAAAGGATATGTGTAAACAAAGGAATATCCTATTAAGTAGAATGTAATTCTCTAGTTAGGGTTAAGGAATGATAGTTGGGAAATCTTCACTCCAATGACAATCCTTACGAACTATGGGGGCTAAAACTTCTATGATTTGAGTAGGATAAGGGTCAGCACGATCTAGAGTTTCGATTTGAGTTTTAAGGGATTCTCTGTCATGGTGAAAGGAAATTTCAGATGGAACTATTTCTTCAACTAAAGGCTCACGAAGTGGGTCGGAAGATTCTTTGTTACGAGAAGAACTCCTTTGAGAGTATGAACCTCTAATTCTAGAAGAGGAACCAGAACTAAAAGGAGGAGTTGATGAACTACCACGAGTGGAACCTAGGTTACGGAGTCTACCTCCTCTTCTATGCCTTACCGGAGCATTGGGGAAGTTATCCACAATGGGAGTTTTTCTGGGGTTAGAACTCGATGAAGCGATGGAAGCAGAGGTCAGAGTAAAACAAGAAGTAATAAAGAAAATTCGAAGGATAAAAGTGTTCAATACGCTTTATGTGGAACAAAATAAGAAGGGAGGTTATATTTATACTAATAGATAATTGAGAAAGGAAAAAAGTACGATGATGAAGAAATCATAATGATGATAACTGATACTTTGTGAAAAGTGAAGCCGAAAAGAAAGCTTTAAAAAGTGCTGCAAAATAGTATAACCAATAAAAAAGTGACACGTGTCTAGTGCATTTAGAGGAAGTGAGTTGAATCGCCAAGTTTGTCAGATCATTAGTGGTGAAATAAATTCTCCTTTAATGAATTCCACTTCCCAAATATTCAAATTGATGAATAAATGGAAAGTGGGGGGACTATCTGTATTGGGGAAAATTGTGTACATAAATATATGGTGATGTGTCATGACACGTGGAATAGGCAATGGGTCATAAATGGTCCACGAATTGCAAACAGGCATGGACAAAAAGAGATACGCGATAAGAGGATAAAAAGAGGTACGAGACAGGAGGCTAAAAAGAGGCACGAGACAGGAGGCTAAAAAGAGGCACGAGACAAGAGGCTAAAAAGACGTACGAGATGAAAGGCTCAGAAGCCTCAGCCCTATTTAAGTTTAGCTACATGCGAGCAACAGAAAGAATAATAAACCTACCTAAAGGAAAAGATACAAATATTGCATTTCGAGAGTAACAAATGCTGGAACCATTAAGGAATATTTATATTCAATGTAAATGATTACATAACATAGAATTTAATGTTAATAAATGTTTGTAATAACCTCATTATGCTTTAGTCGTAACGTGTATCTTTAAAGATTTCCAAAAGGATCTATAAAAGGGGAAATATGTAATCAGTCGAGAGAGAGGTTACTATTGAAATACACTCTGATTTACCAGCTAACATACTTGAATACTTCAAAACTTCCTTCTTTATTTACTCTTTTCGATTATTAGTAACCCGATTCTTCTAATTTCTAACTTTAACTAGAAAGTCTATTTTTGTGTTAAACACCCTAGTAAATGAAATGCTGAGATTTATAAGTGTGATAGCAGAAAAAAGAAGAAAGAGCCATCAAAATCTATAAATAAAAAAAGAACAAGATAAAAGTTGTTTACCGTGAAAATAGTAACAACAATTAAATTTGTAAATGGGATTCTAAAAATATGTGATCTATTTTTATGCTAGTTATTAGAGCAGATGGTGCTAAGAATATGAAGTTTAACAATAAAATACAACCCAAAGTGGGGCAGTAATCAAACCGAGGGGCTTGCTGCCCTGGCTTCGGACTGGTCGATGTAGGACCTCAAGGCCAATATCTGGACTCGATCTCGAGCTATCGTGGGTAGTCAAGAATGGGGCGACAGTTAGAATATAATCAAGCAAGGCTCTTTATGGCCAATACCAAGCAATAAATGAAGAACAAACAAGAAAGTAATAAATGCCAAGGGTAGCCTCGAGCAAGTAAGTTAGAGAAAAAAGTGTGTGACGACCTAAAGGGTCATCACCTTTTTTAAATGAATTATGTACATCCAAGGCCTTGAAAACCTCATTTAGAGTCATCTAGATTTGCGAGCACAATCCGGGCGCGTAGCCGGAAAGCTTAAATATGAAATTCTGTAAAAAAAATGCTAAGTTTTGATATTAAAATGAATAAATTTGACTTTAGTCAACTTTTTGGGTAAACGGACCCGGACCCGTAATTTGACGATCCCGGAGGGTCCGTATGAAAATATGAGATTCGGGCGTATGCCCAAAATGGAATTTCGAGGTCCCAAGCCCGAGAAATAAATTTTTAAAAGAAATTATTTTTCTGAAATTGATAAGAAAAATTGAAATGATATTTAATTGGAATGCGTTGGTATCGAGCCCGTATTTTGGTTCCAGCCCCTGGTATAGGTCTTATATGTGAATTAAGATGTTTCTGTAAAATTTTATTGAAAACGGAAGTCGTTTGTCGTGTTTAAGACTTACAGTTCTAAATTTAAAACTTAATGAAGTTTGAGGAAAAACTCTTAATTTTGAGGTTTGATTCATTGTTTTTTATGTTATTTTGGCGATTTGATCGCACGAATAAGTTTGTATGATGTTGTTGAGTTAGTTCATGTGTTTTGTTAGGAGCCCAGAGGGCTCGGGTGTGATTCGAATGTATTTTGGGATGGTTTTAGACTTAGAAAAGTTGCAGAAAATAGTTGTCATATGTTGTCCAGTGATTTCCTCTATGCGATAGCATAAGAAAGGTCGCGATCGCATAGAGCAAACTTCAGGGGTTCACAAATTCTTCTATGCGGTCGCATTTTCCACTCTGCGATCGCGTTGTGTAAAGCCGAGTTTTCAATTTTCTTCTATGAGATCGCATGTTATTGTCCGCGATTGCAGTGCCCAGCAAACCTTACCCTACGCGATCGCAATCTATTGTCCGCGATCGCGTAGAACAAATTTGCACAGTTAAATTTTAAAATTCCGAAACAGTGTCATTACGGGATTCTTCAAAAATTTCACAAGACCTTTCTTCTCCAAGCTCTTAGGTGACCATTGAATCAATTCTTCATCAAAACCTCTTGGGTTACTAATTCTTAGCTTATTTCCTTCCATTTTCTTCAACATTTAATGAATTTCTAGGACTAAAACATGTGATTTGGGTAGAACATTTGGGATTTGGGTAGAGTAATGGCTTTTTTATTTTTCTTGATTTAGACCTCGTTTTGTGATCGAATTTGAAAACAAATTATATATTTGGGCTCGTGGGTGAATGAGGTATTTGATTTTTGTCTGAACCTCGTATTTTGACCAAGTGGCCCGGGGTCGATTTTTGAGTTTTTGGGAAAAATGATGGAAAAGCTATAATTAGAGATTGGGTTCATATTGTTTAGCATTTATTGATGTATTGAAGTAATTATTGTATAGATACAATTGAATTGGATCCGAATTCGAAAGGAAAGGCGGTTGTTGAGGATTGAGTTGGCCGTGGAAGTTCGAGGTAAGTGTTTGGTCTAACCTTCGATTGAGGGATTATGAGTTGAGTCTTATTTGCTATGTGGTAATTGTCGAGTACGACGTATAGGCAAGGTGACGAGTATCTATACGTTGGTGTTTAGAATGACCGTGAGTCCTTAAATTGTGAATATCTTGATTTTATTGTATTTCTCTTGCATTAGTGATGATTCCTATTTGTTGTGAAAAGAAATTGTGACCTATGAACATCGGGAGCATTGGCTCAGGTTATATTACAATTGTGAAAGTATATGAAACGATTGAACCCCTTTGGAGAATTGTCTCAAGTGGTAATTAAAGTGAGATATGAAATAAAAGTGAAAGAAAGAGAAAGAGTATCTAAATTGTTCCCTTGTCGGGATATTATTTCTTATTGATTATTTTTCCCTTGTCGGGACGTTGAGATTATTGATGTTGTACCCTTGCAGAGATTTAATTATTTAATTGTGTTCCCTTGCCGGAATTTCTATTATTATTTTGTTTATTCCCTTGCCCCTTGTTTGTGATTGTTGTTTGGGTGAGGAAGAGTGTTAAAGCACGAAGGGTGATGCCGTGCATTGTTATTTATTGTGAGGAAAGAGTGTAAAGCACGAAGGGTGATGCCGTGCATTGTTTGCTTATTGTGAGCAAAGACAATAAAGCACGAAGGGTGATGCCATGCCGCACGGTGTACCATTTTGTGCTGATTATATTGATTATATGTGAGGAAACGAAGTAAAAGCATGAAGGGTGATGTTGTGCACGTTTTATTATACCATTTTTTGGTGAGAATGAGAGTAAAAGAACGAAGGGTGATGTCGTGCACTTGCTACTTTACGTTTCTTTAGTAATGTCTGAGTTGTGTTTTTTCCTTCGTTTCTGGATGACTTTAACCCGAAATTGCTATTTCCCCAAAGCATGTTCCCCCTCCCATATTGATTACCTATATCTGTATCTCAATTCCACTGTATATGTATATATAACTGCACAGGTTTATATGGTAGTCCAGTCTAGCCTTGTCACTACTTCGACGGGGTTAGGCTGGGCACTTACCAGCACATGGGGTCGGTTGTGTTGATACTACACTCTGTGCTCTTTTGCACAGATCCAGGTACTGGAGCAGTATACGGTGCGCAACAGTAGTTTTGGGAGCCAACCTTCAATCCACGAGATCCCGAGGTAGTCCTGCAGGTGTCTGCAGGCTCGACATCTTTTCTACCTATTTTAAAGCACTGTTTCCTCTTGTATTCGAGACAGATTTCATTTCCTTGTTTCAGACATTTATGTGTAGCACTCTTAGATAGTCCACGAATGTTGTGACACCAGTTCTAGGTAGAGACGTATATGGGCTATTGTGCATTTTGGTTTTCTATTTATCTAAGACTTTTACTAAAAGTTTATTTTCCGCTGTTATATAATTGCTTATCCATTATTAATTCAATTGCTTAAAAAGTATAAAATGAAAAGGATTGATGATTTTCAAAGGTTTGTGGCTTGCCTAGCTTCTACGAGTAGGCGCCATAACGACCCTAAGGGTGGGAATTTTGGGTCGTCACAGAAAGAGAGAGATATTATTGATTTTATGGAGAATAGTTAGAGCTCTGCCTTTTAGAGTGTTAGTGAATCCCTTTTTGTAAGAGGGGGGATTCCAAACTTAGTACATGATACGTTAAGTGATAAAGGATATGGGATGGGACAGCTAACTAGCTTCATCACGTATGTGTGGGCTAATGTCGAGCTACTCAAATGGACTTTAATTGACCCCGTATGCATTTTTCGGGAGCTTCTCGTATCTGTCGGGGTTTCGACTGATGTTACCCTCAGCTGGGTAACGACAAATCTTGAGGGAAGTGACTACATCGAGGTCCTGGGTCTCCGGAGTGACCTTCTGAAACAATTTGTCAATGAGAAATTGGCCCCCCGATTTCCCCGTGCACAGATAGTCTCTGCATTTCTTAGAGGGAAGCTATATGAAATGATTTTGACACCCCACTTCGCGGGCTCCCATAATGACGTTTGTAATGGCACATCCCTTTTTTATACGTGCTGAGGCGTTTCACTCTTTCGCTTCTTCAGGATCATCTGAAGTGTCATGACTTATCGTTCTTCGGGGTCATATCATTGTCGTCTATTCATATTTCATGGATGCATTGATTGTGTCTGCTGTTATGCTTTTTTAGGGGCGTAATGGTGATGTCGGTTACTTTGCCTTCCCCTATAAATAGGGCTTCTTGTAATCAGTTTTTCATCCAAGCTTCCTCTGATACCCATCATTTCCTCCTTTCTTGCCATTTTCAGTCTTTGCTGTCTCGTCATGTTTGAGGCCCACGACCTCAAGATCTCACGTCATGTGTGCCATGACCCAACTCTCCATCCTACTTCAGTTAGACGAAGTTGTGCTGCCGTGATGCTATTGCTGTTGTGGTGGTTGTTGTTGTTGTTGTTGTTGTTGTTGCTATCTCCATTGGCTCGGGGCGATGAAGCAGGGGATCAATTTCCTCCGACCCGGGGAGATACTTGGATTATGCATCGCTGCTCAAGAGGGAGCTCCGATTATGCACCGCTGCTCACCCTCCTTCCTTGGTTTGGTGTGTTACATCCCTTGTGGATTCCTAGGGGGTATGGCGGCAGTCTCTACTAGTTGTTGCCTCCCAGGGTGAGGCAACGTCTCAATAAGTGGCTTCAAAATAGTAGTACTGGCGTAGTTTGTACTAGCCAAATTTTTAACCCAACCACTTCTTGTCTTCTATCGGTCTCTCCTTCATCATTTTGCTCTTCTCACCCGCCTTCCTCTTCTATATCCTTCCTTTTGAAGATGCCATTCTAGGAGGATTAGGATGAGGTCCCCAAGGTGGTTGTACTTGGAAGATATTGTCTTTGAGGTAATACGCCTGAGGGGGTTATGACGGAGATGCCGCATTTTGGGAATAGGCTAGATTCTTAGGCCCTTGTAGTAAGCATATCCTTGAACCTCTTTATGTATGTGTAAGGATCACCTTGCGGGCTTTTTTAATCATATGTAAGGACCCCCCGAGAGTCGTTGTAACTGAACATTTTATGAATACCAAGATATTTCCTTGATTCCTCCCATTGATACTTGATGTATTTCTTCATGTTTAGGGCAGCTCTAAATGCACGATCATGTTTTATCATTTGTAATACTGACATCGGATGCAAGTATTCCTTCTGGACTTTGGTTGATAGAAAATGCTTCATGCGGGACTTTTCGTGGTTCCTCGGACTGAACTTGAATAAGGTTAATAACCTCGGGCTGCCGGGACCCTGACTTTGAATGGAAGCGTGGATAATGTTTTCGGGCCTCATACTAACATTCACACAAAAAATTGCCCAGGGACCCACGGACGGGAGACGATGGTGATTTTTTGAAAATAGCCTCTAAATGGAGGATCGCTCGTACTCGGACCATCCTGGATAGCACATGTTGCCAGTTTTGTATGTATGTTGTTTGAAAATGCTTATTTTTTCACAGACTGGTTTTCATCGGTGGAGTCTTTTGAAGTTGCGTGTCAGTCTTGTGTTGGTGAAGGCGTTGTTGGCCTTCTGGAGCGCCGCCTTACTATGGCGGAGGTCTTCAGGGCTGAGTATTGCCTCGAGGTCGGAGGTGGTGCTATTGGTTGGCGTCTTCGGTCGGCCTTGAATCATCGTTGTTCTTCCAATTTGTGGCATAAGGATGTTTCCACCATCCCAAGGGTTACTCTGTCTTGTGCAGTTGCCTTTTTCCGTGCTATATTTCCGGCATTAATGCGCCTGTACGTCTCCCAGCCTTTTAGTCTTTTAATTTTGCGCCTATTATGGTGGCAATAATGGGATTAATCCGTCAGGGGGGAACTCCCCCCCCCCCAATTTTTTGGGGCCATCAGGGCTTGTCGATTCCATGGTACCAGTTGATCACGTCCTTAATCGCTGTTGGCAGGGACGGTAGAGACTGGTCGTGGATACATCGCTCTGTTCGGGTGCTGACCGCTAGTATTATACCTTAGGAACCCGTATTATTTGCTCGAAATGAGCAATACTTTTTAGGCGGCACGCTCCGCGCTTTGCCAGCTGTGCCTTCTCCTGTCATGTTTAGATGGGCATTTGCATGTATCGGATGATCCCCCCAGGGCGAGAATGTGCTTCTCTGGAGAGGGAAAGGAGTTATAGGTTTCCGAGCTAGGAGACGATGGTGATAGATGTGATACGCACTCATAGGGCGATGGAGCTTTTGGTGAGGCTAAACGGGTCCTTGTCTCCGGCAAAAGAGCATCATCTAAGCCTGCTGTTCATTAAGTTTATGATCCTGGAGTGGTGGTTCCTCTAAATAATCGTTCTTCAACTGAGGTCGGTCCTTTCCAAGGTTGAGGGGCACAACTCTTTCGCATATCAATTTTTCCCTTTTTTATTAAGTTTTCCTCCTATAGGATTTTGATAGGCTCAAGTTTGAGATATTCCGCCATAGGGCTAAGCCTCGGAGAGCTCTGGATGAGGGTGAGTCCCTTAGGTTCCTTGGCATGGGGAAGGATGTTGAGTTGATGTACTGCGATATGGAGTGCACCGGAGCTCGAGTTACGAGAGCTATTTGATAGGGCATGTGAATTTTCGTAGTAAGCGTTTCGCTTTTTTAACCTTTGAGGTAAGACTTTTGCCTACTCTTTAGTTTGCAGAGAAAGGACGAAGGCTTAGGAGTACCTTAGGAGCGAATCCGACCGATTTAGGAATACTTGTGGTGAACTCGAAGGTCCGGGTCGAAATAATCGATGCTTTAAACGAAGGAGCATTGGGTCAGACCAAGGTTGATGATGTTATGGTGATCCAATTGAAGGACGCCACGGATGTCTGAGCTAAATTGGAGCGCGTCCTTGATCATGAGAAAAGGATCGAGGGATACATTCGTTGTGGATCCCGAGGAGAGATGCCTGAAGGGATCAGTGCCAAAGGTTTTGTCTTCCTTGAAGAGTTTGAGTGAAGCTGGGGTGGTAGGTCATAACCTTCCGGAGCGAAGCGTAGATTTTGCTGTTTTATATTTGGTGTTCGCAAAGCATGTTTCTAGATGGAGACTGCATGTTTTGCGACTTCGATAAGGAAAGAAATTTGAAGCTTTGTCTCCTTTGTATCTCTTTCTGCATTGCTTTCGACCTGGCAGGCTGGTTTCGGTGTCCAGTGGGAGTCCGGTGGATGCGGAGCTCACTTAGATAGGCCCAGAGGCTTTCAAGTGAGATTTTTTATGTGAGTAGGACTGTTGTTATCCCTTGCCCTTGAGCATTTGTGTTCCAACTATGTTGGGTTCAGTCTTCGAATCGCATTGTGACTCGAGCTGCATAGATGGGTGATGATGGCTCTTGCTCTTCGAGTCAAAGTGACCTTTTAAGTGCGTGGCCCAGAGACTCGTTTGGCTGGCTATAATGGCACTTAGGTCGTGCCCTTAGGCATGTGTAGTTAACTATTTTGGATCTGGTCTCCGAATCAGGTTATGACACGAGCTCATTTTAATCCTCAAGTTTTCTATTTTCAAGCTGGTGACAGTGGCTCTTACGTTGTTTGGTCGTTCAGACCTTTTAGTGTGCGACCCGAAGGCTCGTTTGGATGGGGGCAATGGCTCTTACGCTTTTTCCCGTGGGCTTTTTGTAGGCTTTTTTTCCTCTCGTTAAGGTCTTTTTGAAATGATTTTACCTGACCCGTCTTTGGTTCTGGAAGAACCTCGATTTCAAGTTGTTAGCGGCGATGTTCGAGCACCTCGGAAGGTTCTTAGCTCGTATGCTGCGTAGCTTGAAGCCTTGTGATTTGGAGCTGACATGGTCGAAGCTCATTTTCCTTTTTGAGGGAAGCCTATTTTAACCGGTTCTTTTAGAAGTATATTCGAAGTAATGGCTTGCGATTTTGTTAGCGACAGTCGGGCGTCCTGGAGTCCCGTTAATTTGGCTGGTGCAGCCGTTTTGACCGTAGTCATATGTGTTTGGCCGGAGCCATTTTTGATCCTGGGTGATAGTTTAGGCGTCTACACTAAGGTTATGCCCTTTCTGGATTCTTACAAATGTGACGTATAGCCTAAGCTTCGGGATTGAGTTTTATGCCTGTAGAAAGGTCTTATAAAATTTTCATGCCTGTTGAGGTCTTATAGTTTTGTAATGCTTGTTGAGGTCTTACAATTTGACATGCCTATTGAGTTCTTACAGTTTTTATTACTATGTAGAATAGATCTGGTTATACCAAGTCTACCCGCTCGTGGTCTTACAGCCTCGGGTTTTCCAGTGTACGACGATTGGCAATAGTCTCCGAGTTAGCTTAGGCTCGAAGGCCTTTATTCGTGAGCTTGGACTTACCTTGTTGGGGCCTTAGCATCCCAGAGTTCCGACCCTGTGGTCGTATGGGTGCCAAATTGTTGACACTAAGTCATATTTTGGGACGCATTTGGTGGAGGGATCCCTACCGAGAGTATGCTGAAATTCCCCTTGCCGATAGATACCTTTCGATATTTTGACGCAGCTATGTAGCTGTGTTGAATAGATCTTCGCTAGACTGAGCTTTCTCACTTGGGGTCTTATGGCCTCGGATTTTCAAGCGCGTGGCGATTGGTGATAATCCCCGAATATTCAAGGTACGCCCGATGTTGGAGGGCCGATTTCCACGTTGCCTTATCTGAAGGCTTTGTGATTTTAAAGTTTCGACCAGGAGACCATCTGAGCGGCGAATTGTTGGCATCAGTCCCATGTGTTCGGGATGTTTTTGGCGAGAGAATTGCAATCTTACTTTGCGAAGATGTATTTGACAAAATATATTCTTTGATTTCTTGGTACAATAGTGCACGTATTTGCCGATGGGAGCCCGACTATACGGACACAGTTTTTTTTCAACCGTTCGGCCTGGTACATTTCTTCCATACATGGACCCCGTATGGTGTTTAAAAAAACCTTTTCAAGAGGGTAGTTTTCTGAGGGAACACCCCTCATTGTTCAAAAAGTTTCCTGCAAGACGAGTCTTGAGTACTTGCGGAGTTTTCTTTAAGCGGCTCGCAGACGTTGCCTCGTTAAAAACCTTGCCGGTAAAACCCTTCTTTTGGGACAAAAAACTTCGTCGAAGGAAAAGAGTACAATGGGTGCATTTTTAGAGCCCTGAGGTCTTTAGGGAGTTCCAGCGCTATGACAGCTCCGGTCGGGTGCCTGCACGAGGGTGAGTTCTGAATTAAAAAGAAAAAGGGAGATGGTTGTACCTTGAAGTGAGATTTGTTGGTGATGCCTCGAGATTGACTTGTTGTAATTTCCTCAGGCTAAGGCGCGGAAAAAACTCCCGTTTCATTTTGTCAAGTTCGATCGAGGGTGAGATCCGATTTGCCCTTTGGCTTATTCAGGAGCGGAGGCAGGAACGTTGGTACCACGTCGTTATTGCGAACATTTCCCTTGCCGCCTATTGTTCCCCGTAGACAGCTTTGATCCTGTCCTTTGTTGGGAATTTTATCATTTGGTAAAGGGTGGATGGCACTGCTCTCATGCAGTGTATCCATGGCCACTCGAATAAGGCATTATACCTCATGTCTTCCTTAATGACATAGAATTTGGTATCTTGAGTCGTGCCCACCACAGTGACCGGGAGGATGATTTCTCTTTTCGTTGTTTTGCTTGCCATGTTGAATCCATTAAGGACCCGAGTGGCGGGCATGATTTGGTCGAGCAATATGAGTTGTTTTATTATCCTCGGCCTGACAATATTGGTTGAGCTACCTGGATCCACGAGTACACATTTTATCTGATAAGAATTCACAAAGAAGGAAATTACCAGGGCGTTGTTATGGTGTTGAGATAGGGTCTCGGTGTCTTCTTCGCTGAACGTGAGGGCGTCTACGGGGTTATATCCCCGAGTCCGCTTTTCTCTGGTGATGGATATTTTTGTTCTTCTCATTACTGGTTCCTACAGAACATCGGTGCCACCCATAATCATGTGGATGACGTGTTGTGGCTCATTTTCCCCGTTCTTCTTGGTTGCCTCCCTTTCTCAGAATTGATTTTTGGCTCGATCACTAAGAAAATATCGGAGATGCCTTTTGTTAAGTAGCCGAGCTACCTCTTCTCGTAGTTGATGACAATCATCGGTCCTGTGGCCGTGCGTATTGTGAAACTCGCATACTAAGTTGTAATTCCTTTGCAAAGAATCTGACTGTATCAGTTTGGGCCATTTGACATCTCTGATCTTACTGATAGCGAACACGATGTCTTACACTTCGACGTTAAAGTTTTATTCTGACAAGTGGGGTGCTCTTGTTGGTACCACGCTTCGATCGATCCTAGCTTTATTGATGAGCCCTCGAGGGTCTTGTCCTCGATCTACCCCCCGATCATTGCGGGGTCGGTTGTGCCTCGGGGCGTTCCTCCTATCCTTAAGGTATAGTTGATACCTTTCTTTGTTTGGCTTTGGTTCCTTCGCCAGGAGCCTGTTTGGGTATACTGAGACCGAAAGGGATCCCAACTGGTCATCCTTGGCTCTGATCTTTGACTGGTACCGGTTGTGGACGTCCGGCCAGGTCACAGCCGGATACTCGATCAGGTTCTGTTTCAGCTATTTTGAAGCCACCGAGTTTCGTTCGTTCAGGCCTTGGGTGAAGTCCTGTACTGCCCAGTCATCGAAGACTGGCAGTAGCTCCATCCGTTCCATCTGAAACGGGACACAAATTCCCATTAACATTTCATTCTCTCTTTGCTTGATTTTGAAGACGTTAGACTTCCTTATTGCTACCTTGATGGCTCTGGCATGCCCTTTACGAAGGAATCTGCTATCATGGAAAATGAATATATGGAATTAGGAGCCAAGTTGTGATACCACATCATAGCTCCCTTTGAGATTCTATCCCCGAATTTTTTCAACTATACAGACTCAATCTCATCATTCTTTATATCGTTGCCTTTTACTGCGCAGGTATATGTAGTAACGTGCTTATTAGGGTCAGTGGTACCATTGTACATACGGAGTTCCGGCATTCTGAATTTCTTTTTAATGGGCTTCGAGGCCACTTCGTCGGGGAACGACCTTTGTATGAACTTCTTCAAATCCACGCCCTTGAGGAGCGGGGGTGCACCTGAGATCTAATCGACCCTAGGGTTGTAGGTCTCGACCTTTTTATCGTTGGCTGCTATCATTTTCTCACCGGATTCGATCCTATGGTGAGGTCCTCAAGCATCTTTATTATGGCAGGTTCGGCTACTGATCCACTATTGCTTGATCTCTCAGGTACTTGTTTGGCGGGGGGAGCTATTTCCTGCGCCGTTGTGCTGGGAGTCTTCGGATGTCCTTGAAACTGAGCGATGGCCAATTGTTGTGCCTGAAACATTTCAAAAATAACATGAAGACTGACTTTATGTTCTTCCCGAGCTGGGGTTTTTTAGGCTTCCTGTCGGTCTCTATGCCTTATGCTCCTGCCGATCTGTGAGGTTTCATCGACCTATTGTGCGTCCTATGAATTCGCATCCACTGGAATTGGCCCGGGCAGGTTATCGAGATTTTATGGTGGTGCACCGACAGCCAGAACAGCCGTGCCATTTCCCCATGATTTTCGAGGTTATTGTTCTCGACTCTGTTTACCGAGCCAGACATTTTGAACTGAAATCAAAGATCTCAGACAAGAAAAGTGTGAAAGACAACTTGCGTTTTTATAACGAAACCAGCAAGAAAATAATCACTATTAGTTTTAGCCCCACAGTGGGCGCCAAATTATTTACCATGAAAATGGTAACAATAATTAAATTTGTAAATGGGATTCTAAAAATACGTGATCTATTTTTATGCTAGTTATTAGAGCAGGTGGTGCTAAGAATATGAATTTTAACGATAAAATACAAGCCAAAACGGGGCAGTAATCAAACCGAGGGGCTTGTTGACCTGGCTTCGGACTTAGGACCTCGAGGCCAATATCTAGGCTCGATCTCGAGCTATTGGGGGTAATCGGGAATGGGGTGATAGTTAGAATATAATAAAGCAAGGCTTTTTATGGCCAATACCAAGCAATAAATGAAGAACAAGCAAGAAAGTAATAAATGCCAAGGGTACCCTCGAACGATTAAGTTAGAGAAAAAAGAGAGAGAGAGATATTATTGATTTTGTGGAGAATAGTTGGAGATCTTCCTTTTAGAGTGTTAGTGACTCCCTTTTTATAAGAGGGGGGAGCGCAAACTTAGTACAAGATACGTTAAGTGATAAAGGAGATGGGATGGGACATCTAACTATCTTCATGACGTATGTGTGGGCTGATGTCGAGCTGCTCAAATGGACTTTAATTGACCTCAGATGCATTCTTTGAGAGCTTCCCATATCCTTCGGGGTTTCGGCAGATGTTACCCTCGGCAGGGTATCGACATATCTTAAGGGAGGTGACTATCTCAAGGTCTCAGGTCTCGGGTCTCCGGGGTGACCTTCTGAAGCAATTTGTCAATGAGCAATCGGGCCCCCGATTTCACCGTGCACAAAAGTCTAGATTAGTTGACGAGGACATACATATTAGTAAAAAATATGTTTCAAGGATGTTAGCATTAGAAGGTGTTGATGAGAAGGAGGAAGAAGACTTGGACAAAAATGCAGCACAAACTCAAATAGAAGAACAAGTTTATGAATAAACAATTGTTGAAGAAGAAAAGGACATTGATGATGAAGCATTAGGTATGGAGGATGATGTAACTGGTGATGATACTGCTCAGGAGGTTGATAAAGATCTGAAGAAGAAAAAGAAGAAGATGAAGCATAAAAAGAAGAAGATAAAGAAGATGAATAATGAAGAAGATGATGAACAACTTGAAGATGGTGAAGATTGACTGAAAATTGAAACATATGTAGCATTTAAATGTGACCAGGATGATATGTCAATTCATGTGTTTGTAAGGGCGATCAACACATCCAAATACAAAATCAGGACTCTTCTAAGAAAGCATAGATGTTTCCTGGCCAACATAAATGTGAGGTCTATGATCTATGTACTCCCCGAGGTCAAGTATAAATTTAGATCAAATTGATGGAAACGTTTAATAGTGGTTGTTTTGGTCAGTTTCCAAAACTTTCAAAGCACTGGACACAGTTCAATGGATAGGTTATCCATACCCTACTGCTTTTCCAAATTTATTGCATGAAAAAGCGTGAGTTGTGGTTTTTAGTTCAAGACAAGCTAATTCACTTAGGATTTAAGAAATATGCTATGATGACTGGATTGAACTGGTGCCAAACCAAGTAAAGAAGCTATGAACAAAGTGATGGATGATGTCCAGGCATTTTGCAATAAAGTTTGTCAGTCTAGTAGAAAAGAGTTGGATGAATTTAATCAGAAAAAAGTTGAAGACAACTCAGCCCGAACCCTATACTGGTGAGGCGATCAGGTGATTTTGGCAACTACTATGTTGATCACTACTATGGCCAATCTGATCGTTGCCTAACCTACTTCTCAGGCTAGTCAGCCTCTTCCAACCCTCGCCCATCCTCTCACAATAAAAAAACAATAATACATAGCCCATGGACTACTCGAAACTCCTGAAACCTAGTACACTGAACCCGGCCATGCAAGAATGTACTTCATCAGTCGAACTAATTCAATTTTGAAAGCCTACATTATTTAATGGTGAACTAGTTGTGATGTTTACTAATGCAGAAGTTTAAACAATGGATGTGATCGAAGGTTTACAGTATGCTATTATTGGTAAACTATCGTATGGTTGGCTAGAGATTCAACAATTACGTCGCATTATTCCTATACAGTATGGGATCAAAGGAGAATGTAATATTGGCTTCCTAAGGGACATGCATTTTTTATTAGAATGACATTATGGCAAGAATATTTAAATTTTACATCAAAGACAGCTCACTACATTAAGGACAAGGATGAACATGAATATCAGTTAAGGCCTCTAATATATGATTCCAAATTTAAAGCCGACGAGGAAACTCCCAAGGCAATGGCAAGGATAACATTCTCATGTCTGTTACCTAGGTTTTTTGTGAAGGAATGTTTGTTTTCTTTAGCTTCTGCAGTTGGAAAAACTTTGCACCTAGATATGGCCACTATAAACAAAACTAGACCTAGTTGCGTAAGGGTGAAGGTGCCTGTGGATGTTCTTGTTGACTTGCCCAAGAAAGTAAGAATGGATATAGATAATAAGGCAACTGGAGATGTTAGAACTGAATGGGTGAAAATCCATTATGACATGTTGCCAAAATATTGTAAAAGATACAACCTGCAGGGCCATGATCAATTTGATTGCTGGAGGTTGCACCCAGCGTTATATGTAGAGGAAGATACTGCAAAACAATGGGTGGAGTAAACTGATCAATCGAAGGATAATCAACAACCACTGATGATTTTATCCAGTGGGAAAGTTGTAGGTAATGTAGTTGGAAATTCTAAGGAACATTGGAAGGAAGTCAAGGATAATCGAGCTAAGGCCAACAATAATCAGAAGGGAGCACAGGAAACAACTGCAAAAGAGATTGTTCCAGTGAAAGAGGTGAAAAACAACAAGCTAACGGAGGAAATTCAAGTAACAATGGAGAGAAACAGAATGAGGTACAAAGCAACACTGGGAAAGAACTAGTACCAGTTGCACAAGTAGTATCTAATCAAGTGCGGGTGTGAAACGAATTTGTAGTATTAGAAGTGTTAGATAAGGAGGAAGAAAACAATAATCAACTAGTAGTGGTGGATGATCATCTAAGTAATAGTCATGTTGCAGTCTCAATCAGCAAATTTTCACAAATCTGCTCCAAACAATGGTAGTTTGAATCATGCAGCCGTAGTCTTTAATCCTTACTCAGCTACTATTGAATCAAATAATAGTTGTAAGAATGCTAAATTACCTGGGAAAGAAAAGGAGACATCATCAGTAAAAGAATCAACTGCCCAATAGTTCCAAAGAACATTCAAAGAGAGTGCAGTGGGAGTTAGTACATCATACCAAGATATACATTCTCAATAAACACTGGTGGATAAAGAACTAACCAAGACTCTTATTAAAAAATCTGGTGGAACCAAGTTTCCTAAGGTGAATGAGAGAATTCAATGGAGTGGAGGTAGGTTATGGTCTGACCAAAGAGAAGAGGACTCTTATGAAGGAAAGGTCCTAGAGGGAGTTCTAGCAGATGATGAACGAGTGATTGATGAGCAATAGCAAAGAATAGCAAAGTGAAAATGGAGAATACATTATCATAGCTGATAAATCTACTGATGTTAACAATAACAATGTTAATAAGGAGTCAATTGTGTAGGAAGTAACCAAAGATAATTAATGTGATAATAGAACTGATGTGATCGATACAGGGAAGTCAGTTGGTAGGGGGCTGAAGCTGGAGATCCATGTGGAACATGTGTGATTGCTACTCTTGAGAAGGTGCTTGATGATAATGCAAAGGTACTTGGGAATGAGCAGATGTCCAAAGTACAATATGCTAGTGAACCTAGAAGTATTGTCCCATTGGAACCCCCCAGTTGAAATTGCTTAAGAGATGAGGGAACAAGCTATGATATCCAAATTTCAAAAACCAAATACTGTTGATGTTTTAGGAGACACAGATGCCAATGACGAAAATGAAAAAGCTAGTAGAATTAGAAAAGACATAGATCAAGAAACAACTGCACAGAATTTAGTAAATGTGGATAGGCAGGGTGATTTATCACCTAGACACGTTGAAAAGGGAAAATCGGCAGCAAAAGGCAAGAAGAAATAGCACAAAGACCACTCAAATGTTCTTATAGGAGGTGTTCAACAAGGATGACTTTGATCAAATCCAATAATCAGTAATGGATTCACTCATTTGGATATAATATTTGTTAATACTCAACAAGCTTTTGAGAGGCTAATCAAAGTGCATAGGAAGAAGTACTATAAATTTATATGTCTAATGGAGCCTAAGCAACAAGCTAGAAAATTAGAGAAATACAGAAATAAAATTTGCTTTGCACAGGAAATCTCAAATGTGTCAAACAAGATTTGGGCCTTTATATATGAGTTCTTTGAGGTCACAGTCATGTATGATATGGTACAACAACTAACTTTAAGACTATTTCATATTGAATCACACGTGGAACTTGTTCTTACGCTGGTATATGCCAAGTGTGATGCCATTGAGAGAATAGAGTTATGGGATTCAATGTATGCAATGGAAAGTGATATGAATGTGCCATAGCTTGTTGGTGATGACTTTAATGTCATTTAGGATGAAGAAGAAAAGTTTGGTGGATTACCAGTGTCTTTGAATGAGATAAATGACTTTAGACACTGCATTAGTATCTGCAACCTATTTGATCCAGGCTTCAAGGGTAGTATTTTTACATGGTGGAATGGGATGGCAGAAAAAGATTGTATTTTCAAGAAGCTAGATAGATGTCTAGCAAATGTTGAATTTCAACAAACCTTCCCGGGAATAGAAGTTACATATTTGCCAAAGATAGGTTCAGATCACTGTCCAATGCAACTTAACTGTGATATAAAAACTCATCCAATAAAGAAACCTTTTAGGTTTTTGAACTTCTGGGTAGAACATGAATGATTCAAAGAGATTGTAAAAGAGAACTAGAAAGTAGACTTGTATGCAAACCCATTCATTATGTTCAGCCATAAGTTAATGAAAGTAAATAAGGCATTGTCAACATGGAGCAGGCCAACCTTTGGTGACATATTTCAAAAGTTAACAAGTTTAGAAGAGGTATTCAAGGTGCATGAGGAAGAATTCGAAGCTAATCTTACAAGGAAAAATAGAGAAAGATTACAGCGAGTTCGGGCATTATTTATTAAAGTCCTTACTTTGGATGAGAAATAGCGGAGGCAGAAAACTGGAATGGCGTGGTTTAAAGACAGTGATAGGAACACCAAATTCTTCCATGTTCAAGTCAAGGTCGAAGGAAAAGGCTGCAGATCAAAAGGATCCAAACCAATATAGGTAATTGATTGAAGAAGATGATGAAATTGCAGTGGAAGCAATTAAGTTCCATGAAGAACAATTTACAGAAGACACATTGCCAACATCATTCGACATCATAAATGACATCTCATTACTGATAGATATGGAGCAGAACTCAAAACTGATAAGGTAACTAACCAAACAAGAGGTCAAAATGGCAGTGTTAGGTTTAAGTGCACATAGTACAGGAAAAATAGATGGCTACACAGGCAAATTCTACCAGTCGTGCTGGGACATAATAGGAGATGATTTAGTTAATATGGTCAAATCATTATTTAATGATCATGAACTATAAAAATGTGTGACTCACACAAATCTGGTGTTGCTGCCAAAGAAAAAGGAGGTGAAAACATTTTCATATTTAAGGCCAATAAGCCTTAGTAATTTCTCCAACAAAGTAATCTCAAGGGTGATTCATGAGAGTCTAGTAGGGTTACTGCCTAATATTATATCTGAGGAGCAAGTTGGCATTGTGAAAGGGAGGAGCATTGTGAAAAATATTCTACTAACACAAGAGATCATTAAGGATATAAGATTAAGAACCAATGTTGGACCAAATGTTGTGATGAAGCTCGACATGACTAAGGCGTATGACATGTTGTCTTGGTTATTTCTGACCAAAGTTCTTAGCAAAATTGGATTCTCAAAGATTCATTGGCATGGTGTTTGGATAGTATCAAATAGCTGGTATTCAGTTCTTATTAATGGCCAAGCACGAGGTTTCTTTAAGTCATCGAGAGGAGTCAAACAAGGAAATCCACTGTCTCCTACATTGTTCATCATATATGCAGAAGTATTGTCGAGGGGTTTAAATGCTTTACATTAAAATTTATACTTCTGTGTATTTGGTTTACCCATGTGGAGTTCAAAAATCAATCATTTAGCTTATATGGATGATATAATTACATTTTCATCTTTTGATGAAATTTCATTGAGACTCGTAATGGAAGGGTTAAATAAATATGATACTGCTCCTCGACAGTTAGTGAACAAGGTCAAGTCTGTAGTATACTTGCATCATCTATCAGATATTGAAGTGGCTAATAAAGTAGAAAGAATTACAAGAATCAAAAGGCAAGACATTCAAATTATGTACCTAGGTTGCCCTATCTTTTATGCTAGAAGAAAAATAGATTACTATCACGGGTTGATAACGAAGGTTATAGACAAACTGCAGGGATGGAAAGGGAAATTGTTGTCTATTGGAGGCAGCGCAGTTTTGATTGTCCATCTTCTACGGAGTATGCCTAGGCATTTACTATCAGCAGTCAACCCTCCAAACTCTATTATAAATAAACTTCACAAAATATTTGCACACTTCTTTTGGAGCAGCTCAAGATAGGGTAGTAACAGACATTGGGCACCATGGAATACTTTGTGTATGCCTGTTCAGGAAGGGGGGATTGGTTTCAGATTATCGCATGATATTTTAAAGGCTTTGTTCTCAAAATTATGGTGGAACTATCATGCAAATCCTTCTCCGTGGAGCTCATTTATGAGCGCAAAATACTACAAAAAAATAAATTCAGTTGTTGTCCCATGGAGAAGAGGATCTCACATATGGAGAAAAATGCTACAATCCAGGGATTTAATAGTGCACCAAATAGCTTGGCATCCAATGATGGGGTCCTCTTTATTCTAGTTTGATAATTGGACAGGCCTAGGAGCATTGTATTTTTTGGTTCCACAAGACTTTGGGGTAGATGTATCAATACACAATGTTTATGACGTGTTTGATGAAGGATCATGGAATGTAGACAAGGTACTAGAGATTTTACCTGAAGAATATGCATTACACATTATTGAAAAGGCCAAGCTACATGCGATGAAAAATGTACTTGATGTGCCATATTAGATGCTTGAACCTCGAGGATTTTTTAGTGTGAGGACAACTTGGGATTATTTACGGAGGAGAAATGAACCAAGAGTTGCCTACAAGATTATTTGGATGAAGGGATTGCCATTCAAAATTTCCTTCTTTACGTGGAAAGTGTGGAAGGTAAAGCTTCTCCTAGATGACATCATGAGGAGACTAGGCTATTTCATGCCCTCCAAATGGTGGTTCTTCAATAGTACATGGATTGACAATGGATTGACAATGCACCATGCTATCACCAAATGTTGGACTGCAAAGGTATGGCGATACTTCCTTTCGAGGGCAGGTATAATAGTACATGGATTGACAATGCACCATGCTATCACCAAATGTTGGACTGCAAAGGTATGTGATAGACTCAAGCCTATTATGCAATCATTGCCTTCAAGTGTTGTTTGAGAATTATGGAAGAGAAGGAATATCATGAAATATGGGGAATCTATCTCAACTAGTCGTGCGATATATCAAGTGTCATCGACCCTTCAAGCACTTGTGAAAGTAAGGAAGCCAGGAATACATAATGTCCCACATAAATGGCATGAGCTCTGAGTAATGATGGAGAATTATACACCTAGATTAAAAGTCACAAAAGTAGTATGGGAAACACCAAAAGAAGGCTGGATTAAGGTGAACACAGATGGTGCCTCGAGGAGAAATCCTTCAAGAAGAGCAATTGGATTTTGTCTAAGGGATGAATATGGAGACACCATGTTAGCAGAAGGGAGGGAGATAAATGAGGCAAAAAATACTAAAGCAGAAGTTGTGTCTATTGTAGAAGCATTGAAATTCTATAGAATGCAGCTCTACCCTCAAGTGTATGTTCAAACTGACTCGATGCTTATGAAGAAGATTATGGAGAGATCATGGAAGCCTCCTTTGTGTAGAGCAGAACAGATTGAGGAGATTATGCAGCTGTTCAGTGAAGGCAATTATGTGGTATCACACATTTATAGAGAATGAAATTAGTTGGCTGATCACATTGCCAATTATGCTCTTCATCATGGGAATATAGTCTGTCAAGATTTCTAGCATCTGGACACACAAGGGAGGAGAATAGTGAATGAGGATAAGCTACAATGTCCATATTTGAGGGTAAAGGTATCCAAAAAAGCTTGAGGATATTATAATGGGCAGAAGACAGGAGTTATTGCTAGTTCAGCATATTCAAATCCTAAAGGAGGAGGTTATGTTGATCAAAGTTTTCACTAACATCATTTTTTTGCAAGAACTACTCTTTAATGAACTCCAAATTGGTGGTATTAGTACCTAGTACTCATTCCAGTGGGAGGGATTTGAAGATAGGCACAAATATACCATCAAGGAAGATCACACTGATGGATAATTTAGCGCACATACTTTGTGTTTTATGTAGTTTCTATTGGAAATTGAATCTAAAAAGAATAGGTGTGCTAAGGAATGAGAGACAATATTAGTGTCATGCCTCAAGGATACAGAAAACAAGATTCATAAAATTCAATTGGATAATCAGTGGAAACCCCTTACACAAGTCATGGACAAAGGTTGGTATGGATTTGTACAACACTGGTGCATGGGGGGATAATGCAATCATGAGAGTGGAGATATGCTATGTTGGAATGAAAACACATGGGAATATATATGGAGTCAGGAAATCAATATCAAAGAAGGCAACTTGTTTGAGAAAGAAAACTCAGTGATCTACCATGTTCAAATCCTTAGGGAAGAGAACAAGGGGATGAATTTTTTTACTAAGTTTGCTTTTTTGGATGTGACATTACTGTGGATATGCCTTATCCATTGAGGAACGTTTTCAGTACTCAGTCCGATGAAGGGTAATCATGGCTAAGCACAAGCATAGCAGTTACAAAAGAAGGGGCAATTCATATGCCCAGGTTCATGCAGTGATGAGTGACAAGATTTGGCTAAACTTTTGGGTAAAAATGACTACGTTTAGGTGCAATACTTCGATACACTTCTTGAACTTGATAATTTAGAAGGTATACCATACAAAGGTTCAATTACAAATCGAAGGGATTGCATATGAATTGACACTCAAAAACAACATGCAACAAGGCAGAACAAGACAATCGAGATGGCGTAGTTGGCATGAGAATCTGAACACACTTGACCCAATTTGTGGGTATATATTAATGCAACATAGTAGAATGATAACAAAGGATGGAATTCACACAAGAAGCTCTATAAGGTACAGAAATATAACATGAAAAAGAAGAGCAACAACAGCAGAAAGACCAAATGTTGGACAGTGATAGTTGACACATAGATGAAGGGGTCATTACACTTCTTCTCGTGCAACTGTTACTGGATGGACACCATGTATAGTTGGAATGGAGTTGAAACAAGAGGGGCATTACAAGATCACAGAATGACACTTCAAATTCACAGTAAAAGGGACAGTGTTACAACTACAAAAGGAAATGGGCTATATTGACATTCAGCAATTCTTCGCAGAAATCAACAGTAAACCGTGGTATTTATGCAATGAGCGGAAATAGGCTGGAGTTACAATGGACATGGACTATTTGTGTAGGAAGCTGGCTAATCAAAGCAGTACAAATCAAGATAAATAGGTTTTCATAGACAAGAGATGCAATGCGGATCTGGACATATCTATACATAGAATTCATTGGCTAGCTTTTATTTTCATATAGAACATTAGATCTTATGTGATATCAATTTTGAGCATCTTGTTCAATTATGGTAATAGGGTATATGTTACGTTCAAAGTTTATGTTTTTCATATTTAAGGACGTCATGACACATTATTTTTTCTCTCATTGCGTTATATAAATAAAACTAGGCCTAGGCCTTACCTAGTGGACAGCTTAACAAAAATTGGTTGGATACAGAGCTGCTTTTGAAATGGTTGAAGTTCAAGAGGTTTGACACAGTCGAGAGGTTTAATATTGCATTTGTGTGGTTTGTCCATTCAGTGTTGCTTTCAAGGGATAACATAGCGCGCTTCGATAAGAAGTGGATTCGTATAGCTAACAATTTGGATTTTTTCATTAAATATCCACGGGCCAAGGATTGTTTTGAGCTAACAATTGAGTACTTGAAGAAGGACAGGCTGCTAATTTACAAGTCATATTTGAGCAAGATGAAGGGAAATAATATCTCTGCTAAAAAGTCCATATCGGCTAGTTATGCCTTGTATGGCTTCCCATATGCATTCATGGTAAGTATTAAAACAAACCTCTCAAATATCTTTGTAGTTGAGTACTATTATTTTATTTATTACAAATAGAAATTAATACTTTTGGTGCATGAATAAATATAGGCATTGGCGTACGAAGAAATTTCGCTATTTGGTCATCGTGCTGAGAAATTAAAGGTCGTACCGATGCTGCTGCCAATGATGTTGAGATGACACATAAAGAAAGTAACATCTGAACCTAATTGGGATCCCTTTGATCAAAGAGTTGATGAACCTGGTGTGGTAAGATAAAGAGTGCAATAACACTCCACCAGTAGTTTAGAATCAACCAAAGTAGGAGATTATCATAGACCTCATATTTATTATTTTCTATTGCTTGTCTAATGACTTGTATCTATGTTATATTTCAGGAGGTGTACCCTTACCTTATTCCTACCCTAAGTGAGATGATATTGAATACATGAATAATTTGGTACAATAAGATGATGAGGTAGTGGATCCTATAATCGACTAACTAGAGGTTGATTTGGAATGGGTGACTGCAATTAAAAAAACACCTAGTGCAGCAAGTTTAGAGACTAATGATGAAGCTGACATTATTGATAATGACCCTTTGGGTGGGAATATTCCTGGTTCACCACTAGTTGGTGGTTTTTTTGATATAGTAAAAGAAGACAATGTAGGATGTGCAATGCTCAACCAAGTGATACAGACGGCGCGAAGAGTTGAAGCTTTTGAATGAAAAATTGGATAAGGTGTTGAAGATTCTTGAGGAGATGAAAAATCAGAATGAGAACCCTTCTAAAGTAATTGATTCACCTTGGTACAGAGTTACAAGATTGTAAAGCAGATTGTGGATTGCTCCAATTTCTGCAAGCAAGATGAGGAAGCCAAAATAGAGTAAGAAGAAGAAACCAAAGGTAGACGTATTCACTAGTTTTAGAGGAAGATAAGAAAGTATTCTGTGAATGGTTTGAAAAGAAAGAGAAGTTTCCCAAAAACGTGTTGACTACAACAATGGCTAGAGGTTTTTCAAGAAGTTGCGCGGTGCTAACTCGCCCGTTTTAGTTTTGTAAGACCTTAATCACTCACTGCATGTATTTCATTTTTTTAGTAGCTCCATATTTAACATATAATTTTTGTAATATTTCGCATGTGGAGGAATTGTTGGCACTGGTGCGTGTACGAAACATAAAACATCCACGCCTTTATGCATGCAGCCATGTTGTTATGAATATTGGATTATGCAAAAATATGTGCAATGCATAGGATAAGATCAAGGAGGCTTCTAGTAAAGAGGAAAAAGATTTGGATTTTTGTAAGACAGTTGATGCTTGTCAAGACTTGTGTCGTAAACCCCTGATGTTATATCCTCAAGGAAGTATTCTAAAACCTGGGGCTATGGAGTGGTGCAAGGCTAAGTTGTTATACTGTATAGCAAAATGATAACAAGTATTTTGTGCCTGTTATTTTCCACTTAGCAGAGGGTTTGATTCGAATTTATGATAGCAATGTCAGTTTGTATGATGACGGTAAACTATAAGAACTAGTACAACCCCTTGAACTCATTATGCCTACGATTTAGATGAAAATTAGTCAGTTTGCCGACATAGAACATGAAGTACTAACAAAAAAAATGATCCTGGGAGTGTATTATGGATGTGCCAACCATTCAGAAAAGGTAAATTAAATGTGTCATCCATTATGTTTTACTCATTCTTCTAGTTTCTTTAATAATTAATTATGTCTTGATTATTGTAGTGAAAGCAGTGGAACATATACAGTGAAGGTTATTGACTTCCTGCTAACTGATATGCCACTGGATCAACTTAATGACAAGCTAATGAATTTGTTCAGGGAAAAAATTGCAGTTGAAATTTAAAGTTATGTTGGTCATGTGACATATTTATTTTGGGTGAACATGTTGTAATTTATGATATTTGCATCTACCCGTATGTAATAAAACTATGTTGGTTGTGTAATAAACAATATGTCTAGTAATAAACTAGCTACTTTGATGTGTAATATATAATGTGTCTAGTAATAAACTATCTACTTGGTTGCGTAGTAGACAATGTGTCTAGTACTAATAACTTGATCAAATATAATATTGCATCAGGCATAACCTAGAGGTTGCGTAATACACACTGGGTCCATCAATAAACTATCTATTTTGTTGCGTAATATACTCAAAGTCACATTTAATAACTTCAACAAATTTAAAATTATATCAGTACAACATTACATGATGCAAAACACTTCCAACAAAATAATGTTATCCTTCTCACTTCATCATCCAAGCTGCCATAAATCCAACAACGATGCACAAAAGCATTACCCACTTATTGAGCCTCATTTCACTCATCTTAACCATCCCTCAAACTATACAATTTACTGGAATATGTCCTCCCTCCAGTTCAATCCTTCCATCATCCTCCTCCTCCTCATGAACATACATTGTTAATGTTCTTTCAAGTTCAGTCACCTTCATCTGCAAAACGATCTTTTCAAGCTTAAGAGAATCCTTCTCACACTTCAAACAACTGATAAGTTCACCAATATTTGGATCTAGTAGACCATCGTCCCATTTCTAAAGTTGACATCTTTTACCCTATCGAAACAAATAGGTAAAATAATTTAATTGTAAAATTAAAACTCTAAAATTAAAAAGAGGCGAATTTGTGGAATTCCTCTAACCTTAATTTTAGAAAATTTTGAGAAATGCCGACAAATATTCACGAGAGTTGTAGCTGTAAATTGACTTGCAGACATGCCGCGGTGATTCATTCTCGACTTAAAGGATTCAATCTACTCTTGACTTATTTTCCTTCAATTGATTGAGTAATGTGTTTCGAAACTAAAAATTTGGGGTTGAAATATGATCAATTTTGTTATGGGTCAAGTGGGTTAATATGAGCGAGTCAAAAAAATATGGTTTAAATGTGATCAATTTTATTTTGATCACATGGCCGATCAAATGGGTAATTTTAAATAGGTCAAATAGGTAATTTCAACGTGTAAAAATTTTATGGTTAGGGATAAGACGCGTGGACATATTTTAATTTATTGAACAACATGAGTTATCTTCTATCAACCATTAGTTGAAAATAAACTTCTTTAATAGTCTATGAACCCTAAACCCTAACCCCAACCCTGAACCCAAACAATAGATATTCAACATAATTCAATAAAGCTCTTTAACGGGAGAGTGTCAACTTTGTGAGCAAATAAAAATTACAAAAATATTCATTTTTACATATCTAGCTTTCAGTTTTTCAAAAAAATTACTCCTTCCGTTTCAAATTAAATGAGGTAGTTTAACTCGGCGCGGAGTTTAAGGAAAAAAAGAAAGACTTTTGATATTTGTGGTCTTAAAAGCTTAACGGGTAATGCTTTGTGGGGCCATGACTTTTGTGTGGTTATAAAAGCTTCTTATTAAGGGTAAAATGAGTAAAATGAAGAGTTTAAAGTTGAATTATTTCCTAATTTAGAAATGTGTCATTTATTTTGGAACAGACTAAAAGGAAAAGTACCTCATTTAATATGAAATGGAGGGAGTAGTATTTTTGTTTCTTTTATGTTGGCCCAAGTTCAGTTGAAGTTTTGAAGATTAACAAATGAACTCAGAGAAGGACCTGGTCCATCTTGGGAGACACAGTTAGTCATAACCTTTGCACATGAAAGGCACGTGAGGAAGATATGTATTGAAGATTGCGCAGCAAATATCTTCTGAACATAATCGAAAAAGTTGCATTGAGTTCTAAGGAGGACAGTCTCCTTATGAAAAGAGAACACAATCCTAAGCTAGGATAAGGATGAGAGTTTGTATTGGTTAAGGACTCAAATCGACTAAGGATAAGCATTGGAGTCTCGATCAAACTCTAACTGCTAATCTATTAAATAACCAAGTTGTTCTCTTTTACAGGTAATGCACATACGCAGAAGTTAAGCATATTTGAGAGGAAAAAGAGAAAGTCTGATTTGCAAGAAATATATGCGAGATACAAGTGTGCACGTCTGAAGCTACATGAACTAAGATAGAAGAACCAGTTTCATCATTCTGTTTGTTCTAAGTCTAGTTCAATTGTAGTAGGTTTTAATATTGTACCTTTCAGCTTTCTTAGAAGCAATTGTATTAGGTATTTTGAGTATTCAAGTTAGAGTTAACTTTAAGGTGTCGCAACAGTTGAGGCTGTGTGCTACACTGGGATTAGAGTTAATCCTTTGGTTTACAAAGAGTTTTGTAAATGCAGTTTTTGGCTCAGTGATTTAGTGGAGTTTGGGAAAATCCTACTGAGTAGTGGGTCGTGAATTTTTCACCTTTTGAGCTAGGTGTTGTCCACGTAAAAATCTCTGTGCACTTTACTTTCAGTACTTATTATTCCGCAAACTGCTGTAGTTAGAACACTTAGAA
>MU712387.1:0-13209 GCA_026770625.1 Nicotiana glauca
ACAAGATTTTTCAAAATGAGGGCCCCACCACCAATGACCACCAACGGTCATATTGCACAAATAGCCTTTTTTTTTTAATTTACAAAACTAACCTTCTCTAACACTATAAATACCCCTTCCCTCTTCTTCATTTCAATACTCAATACTCATTTCTCAATCTAAATTTCTCTCAATCTCTCAATCTCTAATTTTCAAAACTTCAAGTCTCAATCTCAATTTTCAAGTTAAATCATGCTTGCGCTTATTTGTTTCGCAATACTATGAAGTGCTTGAAGAAAATGAACAAGGCCAAATATTAAAGTGCAAGAATTGTGGTAAAGTCTTAAATTTTCGTTCAGGGTCTGGCACAGGTAGTTTAAGGAGGCATATAAAGTATTGTCTTGAGCGTCATCCGGAAATTCGTATTTAAGATTTTTTAACAATTTGTGTTATTTTAAAATTATTAGACGTATTTATGCTTCATGTTGTACTTTGTTATTAATTTATTATGCATGCCAATTTAGTTTTACTATTGTTTTGTTATTTTACTTTTTCGTCAAGCACTTTAATAATTAGATTTCTATATTATATACACTACATATATTTATATAGCCATGTATAAGAGCAATTTATATATATACATACATATATGGTTTACAAAAAATTGCCTTAAACAAAAAAAATTAAAAAAACTGCCCGTTAGGCCTGCTAAGCCCACGAGCTCGGCCCATTTAGCCCAAGACCATATAGGCTTAGGCCCGTCACGGGCCGGTTCCACCCATTGAGCCCACGAAGCCCAGAATCGCCAGAGCCCGGGACCGCTAAGCCCAGGCCCGTTAAGCTCGGCCCATTTAGCACATTTAGGCCCGGGCCCGGCGCACCATACAACCTTACGATATACCACCATGTTATTAGCATGGATTCCTATCACAGCCCGATTGGCTAAGCTATATCACCTAAAGACATCCAATTACAATACCACTATGCGCGCGGCATGACATCCGATCTCGTCCCGATCGTCTAAGCCATCTCACCACAATGTCGTGTGGATCGACATCACATCACATTCTATGAGCAAACATCTCATCCCAACAATCCTCCAAAGAGACCGGTAGATTTTCCCAAGGCACACCTTGTATCTCTTGCAAAATATAAAATGACTGGGTCTATCAGGCCCAGTGTGAACGGATAAGTGTAAATACTTAAATATCCCTCCACATGGGTGGTGATATCGTCTTCAGGCCCGGGGACTACCACGTCCTTACCTCACCACTTACAGTCCTCTCGGACTGTAGGGAGGGTATCTTAGGTGACTGAGCATATATATCTCGATGTCCATTCACTTCGGTCTTGTTTGGACGAGGCCTTCTCAACCTTGAAATCATCTGTGATTGAACAACCCTTGAAAATAAAGCTTTTTATGGGGGCTCTGGGGACGATTCGGTAGCAACCACTTCGGGAGAAACCATTTCAGGAGCAGCCATCTCGAGAACAACCACTTTAGGAGCGGTCACCTCGGTACCGGTGGCCGGGTGGGAAGATGAAGAGGCAGCCTATTGAGGAATTGATTTGGAATTTTTAGCCATTACTATCTGAGAAAATGTCACGACCTGGATTTTCCACCCTCAGGAGTCATGATGGTACCTACTCGTAGAAGCTAGGCAAGCCACACATTTAGAATCCATAATACTTTTGTTTTAAATTCGTGTTTACCAATTAAACTAACATGAGATAAATAATTAAACAACAACGAAATTCATATTTTAGCGGAAGACTTAACGAGGTAAACCAAAATAACAAGGAAAATCCACATATGTCTCTACCCAGGACTGGTGTCTCAACATTCACGGACTATCTAAAAGTGCTACATACAACTGTCTAAAACAAGGAATAGAGTCTGCCTCGGATACAAAAGGAAACAGATCATAAATAAAGATAGAGGAGATGTCGGGCTTGCGGATGCCTGCAGGACTACCTTGGGAATCTCGTGGACTGAAGACTAGCTCCTGAACTACTGCTGCTGTCCGGTACCTGGATCTGTGCAAAAGAGACAGAGTGTAGTATCAGCACAACCGACCCCATGTGCTGGTAAGTGCCTAGCCTAACCCCGACGAAGTAGTGACGAGGCTAGACAGGACTACCACAAAAACCTGTGCAGTTATATATATATACATATATATACATCGGGAACTCGTGATAGACATACCACCCTCTCGCATTTCATCATAACTCGTGATAGGTGTACCACCCGCTTCCATTTTATCATAACTCATGGTAGGCGTACCACCCGCTCTCATTTCATCAATATCTTATGGTAGGCGTACCACCCGCTCCCATTTCAATCAATAACTTGTGGTAGGCGTAACACCTGCTCCCATTTTAATCAATAACTTGTGGTAGGCATACCATCCGCTCCCATTTCAATTCAATACAAAGTCACAATAAAATTCCGACAAGGAAAAAAAAGCAACATAATAATAATTTCCCGACAAGGGAACAACAATATCAAAATAACCATCCCGGCAAGGGAGAATCAGCTATAACCAAATCCTAGCTCAACTCTTACTCAGCTCGATTAATACCAGTACTCAAGCATAAATAAAGTTCACGAGAATAAACTAAATCTCTACTCAATATCAAGAGTCATCAATTTAAAGCATCCGAAGGGTCATTTAAGAACGCAACAAGTATCAATGGAAGACTTACGGTCATGCTCGACACTAACATATAGATACTCGTCACCATGCATATACGTCGTACTCAACAAGAAGCAATTAGCAAATAAGACTCAACTCCTAATCCCTCAAGCTAGGGTTAGACCACACACTCATTTCAATGCCTTGAACACAACTCAAGCCTCAATTATAGCTTTACCCTGTGATTTCACCTCCAATTTGCTCGTATCTAATCACAAATTACTTAATTACATTAATAAACACTAAATGAATCAACCCCAATGCATGAAAATGAGTTTTCCAAAGTTTTAGCCCAAAAGCCAAAAATTGCCCCCCGGGCCCACGTGGTCAAAATCCGAGGTTCAAATCAAAACCCGATTACCCATTCCCCCACGAACTCAAATATATAATTTATTTTGAAATCGGACCTCAAATTGAGGTCCAAATCCCTAATTTTTGAAAAACCTAGGTTCTACCCAAAACACCCAATTTTTCCATGAAAATCGTTGATTTTAGGTTGAAATCATGTTAAAAGATGTAAAATGATTGAAAGAAATGAGTAAAAACTAACTTACAATTGATTTGGAAGAAGATTTGTTCTTGGAAAATTGCCTAAAGGTGTTGTGTTTTGAAAATGGTGTGAAAAATGACTTGAAATCGGTTAAGTATAGCACATTGCAGGTCTCTGATATGGGAAATACGAACAGGGGTTTGCAATTGCGAACCTCGACCCTCAGATGTGGGAATTACGAAGTGAAGTTCGCATTTGCGAACACTGAACAAAATGAGGGGCTTCGCATTTGCGATAAAAAATGTCGCATTTGCGAACCATTTGGTCGCATTTGCGATCAGCTGCAAAATTCCCCTTTCTCGCATTTGCGATGCCAGGCTCGCATTTGCGAGACCTAGTTTGCAAATGCGAAAACTGCAGAGCAGGCATACCATATTATTTTCAAAGTTCAAAAATGCACCCGTGGCCTATCCAAAACTCACCCGAGCCCTCGGGGATCCAAACCAAATATGCACATAACCTCAAAAATATCCTACGGACTTATTCGCGCGATCAAATCGCCAAAATAACATCATATACATCGAATTAAGCTTCAAAATCCAAGAATTCTTTCAAACTTCATAAAATATCAAATTTTCCAATTTAGGTTCGAGTCACATCAAACGATGTCCGTTTTCAACCAAATTTCACAGGAATGACTTAAAACATATATAAGACCTGTACCGAGCGCCAGAACCAAAATACGGGCCCCATACCGACACGTTCTAATCAAATATCCTTTCAATTTTCCTTAACAATTTCAGAAAAATAATTTCTCTTAAAAATTCATTTCTCGGGCTCGGGACCTCGAAATTCGATTCCGGGCATACGCTCGAGTCCCATATTTTCTTACGGACCCTTCGGGACCATCAAATTACGGGTCCGGTGTCCGTTTACCCAAAAAGTTGACCAAAGTCAAATTTATTTATTTTAACATCAAAATTTAGTATTTTTCACATAATTTCACATTTAAGCTTTCCGGCTACGCGCCCGGATTGCACACGCAAATTGAGGTTAATCTAAATGAGATTTTCAAGGTATCGAAAGTACAGAATTAATTAAAACAGGTAATGACCCCTTTGGGTCGTCATAGAAAATTTGAAAGTTCAAAGAACAAGTACGAAGGATGAAGAAAAGAGTATGAAAATTTGAAGGAAGAATGAAGATAAGAACAACTATGAAGATTTGAAGACCAAAGATAAAGGTATAAAGATTTGAAAAACTTAATAATCGCTAATAGATTCGAAGGTGGAAGTTTTTATCGGAAAGTAGAAAAATTACAAAGGGTGAAAGCTTTTATAGGAGGAAATTTGCGACGTTTCATATTCGGAAGCAACCAGCCATTGAACGACACGTGTCCAAGGTTAGAATGACGCGACTGACGGGACGTTTCTTCTTATCCGCCATGCCGGTTGCAACGTGCGAAGGAAGGAACCCGGATGCATCTATCATTTCCCATCATTTCGACAAACCTAATCTCTAGGAAACGAAGGGACTATCTGTATACGGGTAAAACCGGGGCTAATGAGCACACCAATTTTCCGGTGGGTCAAACGAAGGAGGATGTAACTATATAAAATCAGAATCAAAGCACGAAACTTCTCGTAATAAGGCCCAAACGGAGTGCTTGCCACCAGACCCAGCAAGACAACAATTTCCGAATTTGGTACGAGCTCCAAGACCTCGGAAAGCCGTACACACAATTGCACACGACTAACAGAAGGCCATGATATCCGCACCCAACCGCATATCACGGCGCGGTTCTCGCCCGATGTCGTTTGCATATCAGTGATTGAGTGTACAAAGAGGAATTTTACCTTTTTTAAGAATTGTACCAAAGGTGATATTCCCCTACTATATAGAGGGGGAACTTTCTTATTCAATAAACACTATGTAACATACATATCAAAACAATACATACTTGTTTCTTTGCTTCTTAGTTATTAAAAAGTTCTTATTTTGATCATAAATCTTCATATACGTTTGGCCCGGTACCGAGGGCAGAACAACTATTAAGCTTATATCCAAGTATGGATTCAACATCATGATTGATTTGGTTATTTTATCTTTAATTCGCTTATCTAACATTCTTGTTCATTTGTGTTGAACAAAACCACATATCTTTAGAACTGCGTATAAATTTAATTATTAGTATTTTAAGGGTAAACAGTCTTAATTAGTGATCTGCAGTGAGGAGTGAAAAGCCTAGAGCTATACTTGTGAATAATTTATACTAGTAACATTTTGGTAAAAGGTTTTTACGTACCATGTTAGCTTATCGGGATCATGGCCACCACGAGAACCCCATAGAGGAAATATGAAGGAAGATATATATCCACGAAAGGATTTGATTGATGTTAGTGACCTCTACGCGGGAAGCCTTTTAAGTGACAGAAAACTCACTGTTACAAGCATATTGAGGCTTGAAAGAAAATAACTGGCACTAATGCATGGTTGACACAATTACTGGTCCTACTGCCCTTTTTTTTGTCGGAAAGATAATTTATATTATATAAAACTTAAATAGATACATCACACATGTTAAGTAGATGCACAAGAGGTATCAGTTGCACAAAAGTAGAGTTGATTACCAGGTCTCCCGTATGGGAAACATGGCTTGTACTAGTATTAAAACTAGACATCACAATAGCAGTAGTAGGTTGGACACTCCTAGATAAAGTACTAATATTATATAAAATATTTGAGCTAGAGAGTGATTGTGCTGAAGCAGTAGAGTTAGTCCTAATTAGTCTTCTTTGTAACGTGCCCTATTGATCTTGTTTGTAATAGGGCATCGCAAAAAGTGGTGGTCTTCCAAAATTTTTGCATTGCTCCATTGAGTGCATGGCTCCATATGTAGCTAGGCTATCAGCAACACAATTTTGCTCTCTGTAGATGTGTTGTAGGGATGGACTATCCAGCTGTAGGAGTAACAATCTGCAGTTGTTAGTAATATTAGTATATTGTATTGTTGGTGAGTTAAACATACCTATAACTGCTCGAGCGTCAGTTTCAATGACGAGTGGTTTAAGCTGCATCTGTACAAAAATTTTGAGTCCCATGAGAAGTGCAAGAAGTTCTGTTTGAACAGTCGTTCCTTCTTTTGTGGTTCCTGCAAATCCTATAATCCAGTTTCCTTGTATGTTCCTAAAAACACCACCAATTCCATATTTTTCTTTGCTCGGGGAACAAGACCCATATTTATTTTATAAGTACCTTGATTTGGTGGATGTCATTTTATATAAACGGGTGTTAGAGATTGATATTTTATTGAAGGATTTGTGAGATAGTAAAATTCAGCAGCTATTTTTATAGTAAAAGATATATTAAGGGATAATTTTTTATTTTTTAGTATTAATTTATTTTGTACTATCCAAAGGTGCCACATGGCAAATGGAATTAGTGTTGTGTATAGAAGGTCATGAGGATTGGTTGATGAGGGGGTGTTTACAAGTTGGTGCAACCAACTTAGATTAGTATGTTGTGACATAGGAGAATTAGTGATAATCATTGGGACCCTTAGGGCTGTCCATATCTGTCTTGCCTGAGGACAGTCTAAAAATATATGGAGTATTATTTCAGGGCTCATAGTGCATTATTGGCATACGGCTAAATTAATGATAGCTAGTTGTGCAAGATGTGTAGCTATTGGAAGTCTGTCATGGCATATTAACCAGAAGAAGAATCTTATTTTTGGTGGAATGTGTAGTTTCTAAATCCACCTATAAGACTGAGAATTGTGTATGCTAATAGGATATGTAAATTGTAGTAAAGTATTGTATATAGATTTAGTTGTAAATTTACCGTTGTATGTTAGAGCTCAGTAAATTTGATCACACCTTGCAGGTGTGGTTGGCATGTAAATATTGGCGATTAGTGAAAGCACCCTTGCTGGTAATGCAAAAGGTAAGGTGTCTAAATGCCAGGTTATTATAGTAATAATTTGAGATCAATTTTCTCTCCTCATGTTTTGTTAGAGGTCCTTGTATATAGTCACGAAACGTGTTATTTTGGAGTATCCATGGATCATTCCAAAACCTGACATTTTGTCCCGTCGTAAGATTCCACTTATACCCTAAACGACAGTAGGACCATCCTTTCATAATGTTACGCCAAGTATTAGAACCTTGGACTGTTAACAAATATTGTGGCCATAGATTAATATGTAGTAATACTTGTGCCTACAATTGATGTGGATTAGCAAAACAGTCTCCATGCAAGACTTGCATGTAATGCCTGGTTCTTGATACTAAGATTTTGTATACCTAATCCTCCTTGGTGGATAAGTTGTGTAACTATAAACCACTTAATCAAATGATTTTTTTTGTGGTGTTGTACCCCAAAGAAAATTTCCTTGATACAGATTAAGATAATTGATTATATAAGCTGAAATTTTTATATATTGCATAACATGATTAGGAAGTTGGTTTAAAGTAGATGTAATTAGTGTAGCCCTTCCCGCCCTTGATAAAAAAGTTATTTTCCAACCTGCTAGTTTGCTTTTGAAATTGTCTAATAGGAATTGGTAATCCCTTTTTGATTGTTTGTTTATAAAGATGAGAAAACCTAAATACCTTCCAAAACTTTTCCCTTCATCCATATGAAATAATTGAAGAACAGTTTGTTTCATAGGGGGTTTGCACTTATTTGACAAATAAATTTTTGATTTCTCAAAATTTATAGTTTGACCTGATTGGTGTGTAAACTGAGTGAGAGTATTAACAATTGATTGATAAGATTTAGCTGTAATTTGAGATGTAAGGATAATGTCATCCGCAAATAATAAATGTGATAGTTGAGGTCTCCTTTTTGCTAAAGAAATTGGTATCCATGCCTTATAGTTAATTGTTGTGTTTATTCTTCCTGATAACATTTCTAGGCATAAAATAAATAGATAAGGTGATAAGGGGTCCCCCTGTCTAATGCCTCTTGATGGTGTAAAATAATCAGTTGGATTACCATTAATTAAGGTTGAAGTAATAGTTATGCAAGACATAATTAATTTAATCATATCTTGGGGGAAATTTAAGGTTATTAGTGTGTGATGAATGAAAGACCATTCTAATTTGTCGAAAGCTTTTTCAAGATCCAGCTTTAGTAGCATATTGAATTTATTACCCTTCTTTTTATGAAAGGTACGAATGATCTCCTGCACAATTATAGCATTGTCAGCAGCTCTTTTGTTTTTCTGGAAGCTAGACTGACTGGGATGAATAATGCGCTCCAGTATTGATTTTAATCTGTTCACAATTATTTTTATAATAATCTTGTAGATGGCATTACAAAGGCTAATTGGCCTGTATTATGATATTATGGATGCATTATCATTTTTTATGATTAGACAAATGTAAGTTGTATTAATAGAAGGATCTATATAGTGATCTTGAAAAACTACTTTATGGAAGAAATGTTTAACAGAGTCACCTATTGTGCCCCAATATTTTTGATAAAATAGAGGATGAAGACCATCTGGTCTAGGTGCTTTTAGAGGTTGAAAGGACTTTATGGAGTTTGTAATTTCATCATCTTGTAAAGGATGTAATAAGTAAAGTTGATCCTCTCTTGTTAGGACATTATAATGAAGGACTGAATTTTTTGAATATGAGACTGTTTTGTTTGTAGTGAGTAAATTCTGATAAAATTGGATAATATTCTCATTTATTTGATGAGGATTTGTAATTCAATTTCCCCTCTTGATCTTGAATTGCTGTTATTCGATTGTATCTTCTACGATTCAAAGTAGTTAGGTGGAAAACTTTTATATTTGCGTACCCATTATTTGACCAATTAATGCGTGATTTTAACTTCTAAAAGTCTTCCTCAAGTATTGGTATATGATTACATTCCTTTTTTAAATGTTGTTCCAGGTTTTGTAGGAAGATACTCGTTGGATAATGCATGAGAAGATTGAAGACCACCTAAACGAGCTAGGATTTTCCTTTTTCTCTTAAAAATATTATCAAAAGTTGAGGAGTTCCATTCCTGTACTGTAGTAGTAAATTGATTTATAGCCGGTAGGAGATGTAAATTATCAGACCAGGCTTGTTTAACAACGGTATGGAAAGAAGGGTGCGTGGTCCAAATTGTTTTAAAATGAAATATTTTTTTATGAGGCAAAGGCCTATATTGTAGTTCAAGTTTAATAGGACAATGGTCTGAGTGTATACGTGGGAGTTGTGTTACCATTGCCTCAGGGAAAAGATTTAGCCAGTTATAATTTGCTACAATACGATCAATACGTTTAAGTATATTTGCCCCATTATGTCTCCCATTGGTCCATGTAAAACGACTTCCCTTATATCCTAAATCTATTAAATGGCAGTAGTTGTAACAGTCTACTAATTTACTTGAGCGTGCATTATTAATAGGAAGTCTGCCAAATTTATCCCCTACATGTTATTTCATTAAAATCATCCCCCAGGATCAATGGTCCTTTGTAATTATCATAAACACACATTAAATTTTCTCATAGATATTGTCTATTCACTAACTCAGTACTAGCATATATGGCAGTGAATAAAAATTTAAAAGGAAAAGGGTAAACCTGGATATGACAATGTATCTCCTGTGCTGTAGTTGCCACCAGTTCAACGTTAAGAACATTTGAAAGCCATACGATTGCTAGTCCCCCAGCCTGCCCAATGGAAGGTACCTTGATCAATCCATTGAAGTTGAAGTCCTCCTTCAAGTTTTGATGACTTTGACAATGAGTTTCCAAAAGAACAACTAAAGAGGGCCTGTTGTAGTCGAGTAGTGACCTAAAATTTCTTCTAAAGTCAGCTGATTGGGCCCCTCTACAATTCTAAATTATGAACTTCATATTATATTATTGTTGTCTGATTCGAGCATGTGACTGCTCCTTGGATTCGTCCAACTATTGCTGCTCTCTCCTGGGCGAAGACGAAAGGTGGGAAGTAGTAGCATAGCATATTTGCCCATGTCTGGATTTGTTGTGGGCCTTATCCTTAAGGATACCTTCATTAGCCTTGGAGGATAGCTTACATAGATTTTTATTTTGTATTCCTTATTCTGGACAAATACTTTTATCCCGTCGAGATATGCATGTACTGGATGAGTTTCTCTGTTGTAGACGATTGCTGCTTCGAGTTCTGCCTGGAGGATCATGTCTTGTTCTGGTGAATTGTGATGGTGGGGTGGTGACTGGGATGGTGTGGGAGTGGGTGGTGGATGTGTTATTGGTTCCAAGATTGGGAAGTGGCTCTAGTAGTATGTATGGTTGAATCCAATGAGTTTGTATAGTTGGTGAAGGGTAGAATGGTAGCTGGATGCGATGTGGATAAAGGTGTGTGGGATCCCAATATGGTGTTGGGAGATTGAGAGGTTGATAAGGTGAAAGGTGGGGTGCTTGCATCATCGACCAATGGTACCTTCCGTGCATATGCGTCCCTAGTTGCATTCCCTCTGCTACTAATTGTGCAAGATCCCTTGGATTGTTGATGACAATGGTCACTTAATGTTGATTGAACTCCATTGTGAATGTTAGTGCATGGTTTTGAAACCCTATCTCGAGCTAAGAGACTAGAGTTGGTGTTACCGGAGGTTTCTGCGTAGTGTAAATATATGTGTTTGGCTCCATGATCAGGTGTGATGATGGAAGGGAGTATGGAGTTGGATTTTGATTGTGATGTAGATGATGAATGTTCTGCCTGGTTGAGTTGGTGGGTGGAAGTCTTAAGCGATTGAGATTTTGTGGATATATCTTGGAACTTGAGAGAAGTAAGGGAAGGATTGATTGAGTGTATTTGTTTAAGATTTGAACAATGAATTGTAGAATCAACATTCTGAGTGGTTGAATTAGGCGATGTGATTGATGGAGTTGTAGGGTGTGTAGTTGATAGAGCTGATGAAAACATAGTGGAAGTGTCATGATGGGTTATTTGCATGGGAGCTATAGTAGGGTTTTTGGACGTTGATAGTTTACTGTTTAGGGTGGTTGAATCTATTTTTTTTATTGGTTGTTTTTTGTTGTAGGTTTTGTGTTGTATCTGACTTAGTAGTATTAGTGGAAGATAGAATTCCTTGCATGTGGGAATTGTCTACATAGATCTTTGCATGTATTGTGTTGGATGTTGTGGTGTGGCCTTCTTTCAATTGGGCCGAGTGAGTGATTGTCCTTAGTGGTACTTGAGTAGTTGTTGGAGGAAGTGAAGTAGGGTTTGTCAGTTGAATAAGTAACGGGTGATCATCATTAGCTTCAGTTTGTATTACTTTAGCAAATTTATTATTATTAAGAAGGTAATACATGCATTGTGTCAGTTATTTTTTTTGATGAACCTAAATTTTGAAAAATAAGCTAATCAGTCATATCCTAGAAATAATATTATACATTGGATTATTTTTATTGCTTTTGCTGTCAAATCACAACTCCCTTAATTGTTACATCTCGCGATTTCGTACGTTAAAGTTTCGTCTTCAGTTAATCGACATAGACTCGGGGATGAGATTATTTTGAGGTTATACGTATTTATGCTATTCCTAACAAGCGATAAGTAAGTACCGTGAAGGTTAAAGGATAAACGAATCAAATAAAGTGAGTTTCGTCAAAATATATCAAGATGGGTTAGAATTGGTCCGAGATATAATGTCACGACCCGGATTTTCCACCATCGGGATCGTGATGGCGGCTACTCGTGGTAGCTAGGCAAGCCAATTTACTCACCGTTTCCATAAACAAACCATCCTGTGTTCAATTTAATAGCATAAAATAATACTAACGATAGCTGTGGAAGTATAATTTTATAAGCCTGAAATAAATATGAACTGCTCAACAATATCATCTACCCAAGATTTGGTGTCACAAGCTCACGAACCACTAAGAATAAACTACATATAATGGTCTGAAAGAAATATAACAACCGTCTGTCTCGAAACAATGAGACTACAGTATAAATGAAAAGCATAAGAAGAGACGTCGGGCCTACGGACGCCTGCAAGCTACCTCAGTCTCGTAGTAATGAAATCCTGCTATCGAACTACTGCTACTGCTGCTGCTCAGAACCTAGACCTGTGCAAAAATGTACAGAAGTGTAGTATCAGTACAACCGACCCCATATGCTGGTAAGTGCCTAGCCTAACCCCGGCGAAGTAGTGACGAGGCTAGACTGGACTCCACATAAACCTGTGCAGTTATAAAATATACAGCGGAAAATCGAATATCAAGAAAATCAACAACATGGGAGGGGGAACATGCTGCGGGGAAATACAAATAAACAGTAATCCAGAGTACAACCCAAAAAACAGCTTAATTCCATAGTGAAACAAAAAAATCACTATTCAGACATAACCACAGATATCAACAACTGTTGCGGCGTGCAACCCGTCCCATTATTACCATCGTTGCGGCGTGCAACCCGCTCCACAATTACCATCGTTGCGGTGTGCAACCCGCTCCACAATTACCATCGTTATGGCGTGCAACCCGATCCACAATTACTATCGTTGCGGCGTGCAACCCGATCCACAATTACCATCGTTGCGGCGTGCAACCCGATCCACAATTACCATCGTTACGACGTGCAACCCGATCCACAATTACCATCGTTACGGCGTGCAACCCGATCCACAATTACCATCATTGCGCGGTGTACAACCCGATCCATAATTACCATCGTTGCGGCGTGCAACCCGATCCACAATTACCATCGTTGCGGCGTGCAACCCTATCCATAATTACCATCGTTGCGGCGTGCAACCCGATCCACATTATCATTTAACAGTCTGAGTCCCCAAGCAACAGTCACAATTAAGGGACACACAGCAGAGAAATACATAGCAAACATCCTGGCAAGGGAGTACAATTAACAGTTCAACCATACCGGCAAGGGAGCACAATTAATAGTTCAATCATCCGGCAAGGGAATACGGTTAACAATTCAATCATCCCGGCAAGGGAAAATACAATAAGTACTTACGTCCCGGCAAGGGAATAATTAACAACGCTTTCTTTTTCTTACTTTTCTTATCTCACAATATCACTGGATCCCA
>MU712389.1:0-10849 GCA_026770625.1 Nicotiana glauca
TGACTTGGGATACCATAAATCTCCTAAGTGGCGACTCTGAATAAATAATAATAAATCACGTTCTGACTGTCCTTTAAGTGGAAAAACTCCTTTACGCCTTTCGTGGGGTGTATTAAATCACGTAAAAAGGAGGTGTGACACCATTTTGTGCGAACTACTGATCTGTCCTTGGGTCTTGGAACCAGATACCAAACTTGATTCCTTTCAAACTGGTTGCATTCATATTGCATTACATTTACCCAGTCTACATCCTACAAAGCCTCGGGAACATTTTTAGGTTCAATAAGAGATAAGAAAGCATCAAAAGCACAAAGATTTTTTAATGAAGATCTAGTTTTAATTCCAGAGGTTGGATCAGTAATTATGTTCTCAATGGGATGAGAACTTTAGTACTTATAAGGTTTCACAACCAACTGATTTCCTTTTGATGTTTCTCCAATGCTTTGTTGCTAAGGAACAAGCTTATGGACAGGTTCCATTGAGATATTGGATTTGGTTGCTCTTTGTTCAGTTCCCCCTGCCAGGTTGCCCTGGATGGAAGAACCTATTTCATCACGTGTTCCTTCTTCTGGTGCAGCTTCAGCCTGGGCTGTGATTTCATTTAAACTTTTTACCAGCCCAATAGCTTCATCTTCATATTCCTGTCTCTCATAAAAAATGTTAGTTTTATCAAAAACCATATGTACACTTTCTTCTACACACATAGTTCTTGTGTTGGACATTTTATAAGCTTTGCTATGTGAAGAATATCCCAAGAATACTCCCTCATCACTTATGGGATCAAACTTACCTAGGGAGTCCTTTCCATTGTTGTGCACAAAGAACTTGCATCCAAATGCCCTAAGATGGGATATATTTGGTTTTCTCCCTTTAAGTAACTCATAGGGAGAGGTATAGTCATGCACCTATTAATGATGTAACATGCAGTATTTACAGCTTCTGCCCAAAAGCTATAGGGCATTTTGCTGGAAAGAAGCATAGTCCTAGCCATATATTCAAGTGTCCTATTCTTTCTTTCAACTACTCCATTTTGTTGTGGATTCCTAGGGGCAGAAAAATTATGATCTATGCCATGCACATCACAAAATTCAGCAAATTTAGCATTTTTAAATTCACTTCCATGATCAGACCTAATTGATGCAAGTTGATTACCTAGTTGTTTCTGAGTTTTTCTAACAAAAAATTAAACATGTTAAATGCTTCATCTTTCGATGTTAAAAACAATGTCCAAGTAAACCTAGAGTAATCATCAACAAGCACCATCACATATCTTTTACCACCCCTGCTTAATGTTCTCATTGGAGCACAAAGATCCATATGGACCAGTTCTATCGATCTAGTCGTGCTTACCACTTTCTTCCCTCTTGCACAAGCCTTACAAACTTTGTCTTCCTTAAACTTGATGTTAGGCAGTCCTATCACCAGGTCTATGGAGATTAATTTGTTGAGTTGACTTAGACTTGCATGTCCAAGTCTCTTGTGCCAAAGGAGGGGATCATTGTCTAACACAATTAAGCAAGTGAGTTCATTTTTTAAAAGAGTGGACAGATCTACAATGTATATATTGTTTACTCTTTTTCCTTGCAAAACAATCTTGTCAGTAGTAAGATTTATCATAAAATAATTGGTAGAGGTGAATGCTACCAAGTTATCTCTGTCACACAGTTGTGATACACTGATTAGGCTATATTTCAAGCCATCTATCAAGTAGACATTATCAATAGAGTGTGATTATGTCTAATTGACCTTTCCAACCCCAATGATCTCACATTTCGTACCATTTTCAAAGGAGACATTTCCTCCTTTGAGGTTCTCAAGTGAAAGGAACTGGTTCTTGCTTTGAGTCATATGTTTTGAGCAGCCACTATCCATGTATC
Organism: Nicotiana glauca; assembly: GCA_026770625.1. Taxonomy (NCBI): domain Eukaryota; kingdom Viridiplantae; phylum Streptophyta; class Magnoliopsida; order Solanales; family Solanaceae; genus Nicotiana; species Nicotiana glauca. The sequence goes on from MU712389.1 coordinate 1,878, forward strand.
ATACTTGACTACTCCCTTTCACTTGGACCTGTAAAAAGAAATCAGGGGTTAGTCTTAGGAACCCAAACTAGTTTGGGCCCCTTTCTATAGGCAAAAGGGTGAATTAAATTCTTTTTAGCCCATCCTAGCAGCCTATTTTTCCCTAGAACAAATGTTTTGTTCTTTTGACTAGCCTTTTTTTTGCAGTACATTCACTTTTATAGTGACCAGTCTTACCACAGTGTGTGCAGATTTTATTCTCAGGAAGTGTGGTGTACTTGCTTTTGGGATCCCACTTAGGTTCAGGGGTCCCGTAGCCAAGTCCTCTCTTATTGCTACTATGGTGTTCTTGTAGCCATAAAAGTGCATCAGAGGACTTATTCCATTTACAAGTTATGTCTAGCTCATGCTTGACCTTGCTTAGATTTTCCTTTAGGACTCTTATCGGTTCATCTCTTTTGTACAACTCATCTTCCATTTTTCCTAGATTTTCTTCTAAAGTGAGATGTGTGTGATCAGCTTTCTTTTTACCTATTCCTAATTTTAGTTTTAAATTTTTAGATCTAAGCTGTAACACAGTGGTGTCAATTTCAAGAACTTGGTTCTTTAACTTAGCATTTTTACTATCACTTTCACTAGCCCTAAGTTCCAGATTCTTGCACTTAGCTCTCAAAATCACACACTCCTTAGACAGTTGTTCCTTTTCATTGCTTATGACCTCAGATTCATCAATGAAATCCAGAAGTAACTCATATAGACTTTCTTTGGATAAAAACTTAATCTTGTCTTTGAGATGAATTATACTTATCTCAGATTCCTCGTTAGATTCTCCAATGGTCATAAGTGCTTGTTCATTTCTATCTTCATCCTCTAAATCTTTATCTAAACCTTCTCCCCAGGTAGCAACCATAGCCTTTGTTAATCCTTTGTTCTTCTTGGGATGAACCTGTTTCTTCGTTCAGCCCTTTCCTTCTTCCATTATTTTTAATGTGGTGATCAGTCTTACCACACTTATAGCAGCCCTCATTGGTCTATTTTTTAGGAACCCTTGGTTTGTTGTAGCTTTCACCTCTTGAAGAACCATTTCCTCTAATTAGATACTTCTTGAAATCCTTTGTGATCATAGCCATTTCATCCTCTTCTAGATCAGCACCTTTAGTGATTCTGAGAGCCAGGCTCCTTTCCTTCTTGGGTGCATCCATCTTTATGGTTTGCCTTCTAAGTTCATAGGCAGTGAGATTTCCATTTAGATCATCCAACTTAAGGGTGGCAATGTTCTTTGATTCCTGAATTGCAGTGATTTTGCTTTCCCAAGTGACTGGCAAAACCCTTGTCAAAATTTTCTCAACTTTGTCTTCTTCAAGAATAACCCCTCCAAGAGGCTTAAGTTCATTTGTTAGTGTGGTGAATCTTGTATACATATCTTGAATGGTTTCTCCTTCCTTCATGGTGAAATTCTTATATTGAGAATACATCAGTGTTCCTCTTGATCTATTCACTTGAGGAGTTCCTTCGTGAGCCACTTGTAGAGTGTACCAGATTTACTTAGTGGTGGTACAGTTTTGAATTCTATTGTACTCATCTGGACCAAGTCCACACAAAAGCCATTTCTTGGCCTTAGCATTCTTTCCCACTTCCTCAAGTCCTCAGCATTGCAGTCAGCTCTTATTTTTGGCACGTCTTCTCTTTCAGCATTCTTCTTCATGGTAGCCAGGGTACCATCAGTGACAATATCTCATAACTCATAGTCTTCTCCGATGATGTGATCTCTCATCCTATTTTTTCATCAGGAATAGTACTGGTCATTAAAGAGTGGAGGCCTAGTAGTGGATTGCCCTTCCTAGTTTCTAGGTGGTGCACTCATCTTGATTTGTTCCTAAGGTGTTAGTCTCTTCAAGGATAACCCGCACTGATACCAATTGATATTTTATACTTCAATACCACACAAGATGGGGGATGATTTGTATGGTGACCAATTTTTTGCTTAAACTGATTATGGAAGGATCTGATTCTTCTATGTGTTCCTTAACCTACTATTGCAGAAATAGTAAATGCGAAAAGTAAAGAACACAAGTATTTTACATGGAAAACACCTAGCTCAAAAGGTGAAAAAACCGCGATCTACTTTCCAGTAGGATTTTCCCAAACTCTCCACTAAAATCCCTGAGCCAAAAATTACATTTACAAAAACTCTTTTGTAAACCTAGGACTAACTCTAATCCCGTTATAGTACACAGCCTCTAATTATTGTGACAACTTCAAGTTAACTCTAACTTGAAGACTCTGAGTACCTATTACAATTGCCTCTAGATAAAGCTGAAAAGTATAATATAAAACCATCTACTACAATTGAACTAGAATAAAGACAGACACTTGAAACTGGTTCTTCTATCTGGTTTATGTAGCTTCAAGTTTGCACACTAGAATCACATACGAACTGCTTGCAAAATTGCCTTGCTATTTTGCTCTCAATTCACGTTTAACTTCTGCTTGTGTGTGTTGCCTGTAAAAAAGAACAACACTAATATTCATAGAGTTAGTAAATAGAGATCGACTAGAATTCTGATGCTACTCTTCCTTGGTGGAAGAGTTCTAGTTGATCTCAACCTCTAACTCCTTCCCTTTCTTAAACCATGTTCTTTTTAAGTAAAGAGTCATTCTCCTTATCAATTAGGCAACATTTTCGATCAGGATCAGGAGATATCAAATTTGTACAGTTAGGTTTATCTCCTTCATGTGCATCCTACATGCTCGAGTCTATCCATATCCGCGCTCTACTGGAATGGACCTGGTTCATGTCTGATTTCCTTTGTCAGTCTTCAAAACTAACCTTTACTTGGGCCAACAAATCAAACAAGGGAAAAAAATGATAAAACCACTCATTTTCCATGAAAATATTTTCTGAGAAAATATTTTTCACGGAAAACATTTTCTGAGAAAATATTTTTCATGGAAAACATTTTCCTTCATACCAAACACACCCTAAATAACAAAGAATTTGGATAACTAAGTATCAGTAGCAAAGTAGCTCTCCTATCAGAACTTCCTGATTTAGACTACAACGTAGACAATACAATGCGCTTAATTTGAAGAGTTTCTATGTGTACAGTGATGGATCTCTATAGATTACTTCTCTTTTGATATCCGGTATTTATTTTCAGTAATATGGTCTCATGGTGTAATTTAGTTGATATATATGTATGAGAAATGTAGACTATATTGTTGTCTTGGGGATGTACTAACCAACACTGTGTTGAAGTATGTTAAGTTTCAATCAACTTAGATTTTTAAATCAAGCTATGCTTACAGTAAATTTTATTGATAAATAGGTAATGACGTATTTTCTTATTGAGTTTAACTTCTTGTAAAAATATAAACTAGAAATGGGTAAATACGTCAAAATGTTCACAGCTTAACGGCTCATTGAGTCATCTGTTTCCTTTTTCTGTCTATTTTCTACTCTTAGCTACACGCTCTAACAAATTGCATATGTTTTTCAAATAGTCATATTATTTGTCATAATTACTAGAGATTAGAAGACCAGCTATCTTAGAAAGCATGTCTCTATTTTTTTGGCTCTCAAAATATTGGAAGAGCTAAAGTAGTAGGAGCCTAGGTAGATCTTTATTTGACATTTCGGAATAACTGGATAAAAGAATTTAGTGAAGAAATTGAGAATTATCTAAGATAGGGATTTTAGGTTGGGATAGAACATGTCTTCTATTTCAGCAACTTTACGCTTTTTAACCCGCACTTAATATTCTGTGATAATGAATTCAGATGTTCCCTTAATTTTGCACTATTTATTTTCATTCTCTTCACCCTTCTATTTCTAATATAGTCAACTTAAAGAATTATCTTAATGCACTTCTTAAAGGTAAAAGAACTGTTTGAATCTCTATCTGTTAACAAGCCTAATAACTGTAAAGTTGCACAAAGAAATATATATATATATATAGAGAGAACATATAAGGTGTTATGATAAAGTTTTCCATGGCTTGTGGCTGTCACTTTGAGTAAGGGTTAAAGGGAAACTTATTGTTTAGCTTAGGAAACGAACTTTCTTCAGATTCAATCGCTTATACAGGGAGATTTTCTCTTATCAGTCAACAAATAATCAAGGTATTATTATCAAACTGGCATTAGCTTCTAGATTTGAACTATTTATTTCAAAGTATGGCCTAAAATAATTTCACCAAGATTGTCTGCGGTTGACTGAGTTAAGCTAATTGAATGCGGAGGATCTGATGACGAGGACTTAGAAATTAGCTACTTGACTGAGTTAAGCTTTTATTAGTTATTTGTTCAAGCTCTAGTTTTCAGTTTACTTTGTTTGTGTTAACGCAGGCTCTTCTCCTGAATACGGAGGAGTAGAAGCGCAGACAATCTCCTTCCTCTAAATCCTGAAATCGAACGAACACTTCACAGAGTGAGGACAGAAGTCGAAGCTAGAACTAGAATAGAAGGAGAGTTGGACATCATAGTTCAACCACAACCATTAGATATGGCCGATCTCATGAAGATCCGCAGAGGCATATTCAGAGCTTCCTGGAAATTATAGACACATAAAATTATCCGAACGTTTTCAAGGACTATGTCAGGCTGACACTGTTTCCCTTTTCACTACTGGGGGAAGCTAAGGAATGGTTGCAAAAGGAGCCCGCGAACTCAATCCACACTTGAGATGATCTAGCAAGGAAATTCTTAATCAAGTTTTTCCCCATTAAGAAAACAGAGTCGTTGAGGATTCAGATTCTTGAGTTCCAATAACGGGATGGAGAGACACTTCATCGAGTTTGGGAAAGATACAAGAAGATACTCAGAGACTGCCCGCATCATTATCAGACTGATGAGGTGTTGGGTCACACTTTTGTTGATGGGCTAGATGAGGCATCAAAGATGAATCTTGATTCAGCTTGTGGGGGTAGTTGTATGGCAAGGCCGTATAGTGAAATCCAACTCTTTCTAAATAACTTCACTGCTAATGATCATAATTGGCAAGGAGATAGGGACTTACAAAGAGCAATTAAACAGAAAGCATCTGGGGTGATTGAGCTTGATGACTTCTCAGCCATGAGAGTCGATATAGCAAAATTGGCAAATCAGATTTATAGAATAACAATGCAACAAACAAAATAGATGCAACATGTACAATAGATGTCTATTTACTGCAAACTATATGGTGGCAGTCATATGAGAGACATGTGCCCCACGAATTCTGAGTCTATATACTATGTGGGGCAACAGGGCAAAGGTTCGATGAATCACCATGCACAATATGGGAACACTTACAATCCAAATTCGAAGAATCATCCAAACTTCTCATGGGGTGGAAACTAGCCGGCTCAGAATCATTGTAGGCCCCAAGGAAATTTCAATCAACCTCAGAAGCCACCCCAACAAATGGAAGAGAGTATGAATGATTTGTTGAAGAAGTTGTTGCTTGACAATCAACAGCTCGGGACCAATTTCAGAAATTTTGAGAGGCAAATAAAGCAGTTAGCAGCAAATCAAAATACTAGACCTGCAGGCGCTCTTCCGAAGAACCCTAAAGTTAATGCAGTTACACTCAGAAACGGGAGGGAACTAGAGGAAGTGCCAAAGAAGAGAATAAACAAGCCTATACCTAAGGGGGAGTTGATTCCTAAAGCAACACACGAGTCAAAGAAAGATGAAGCAAGTTCAGAACCAGTGGAGACTACAAGGTCACCACCACCTTTCCCCCCAAATATTGTAGAAAAAGAATGATGATTGCATGTTTAGCAATTTCTCTCTATGTTGAGCCAAGTTCAATTGAATATTCCATTTGTGGATGTACTTCATGAAATTCCAAAGTATGCCAAGTACATAAAAGATATAGTGGCTCACAAGTAGAGATTGACTGAATTCGAGACAGTTTTACTTACTGAGGAGTGCACTTCAAGGGTCCAAAACAATCTTCCTCAAAAGCTTCAGGATCCTGGCAGCTTCACCATCCTTGTGTGAATTGGTAATATTGATGTGGGTCGTGCTCTTTATGATTTTGGGGCGATCATGAATCTGATGCCCTTGTCCTTGTTCAAGCAATTAGGTCTGGTAGCTCCAAGACCAACCACTCCGATGTTACAGCTAGCCGATAGGTCCATAACATAACTAGAGGGGATGATTGAAGATGTGTTGCTGTAAATTGGGAAATTCATCTTCCCTACGGACATCATTATCCTAGATTATGCGGCTGATGAACTGGTTCTAATCATATTGGGATGACCTCTCTTTTCTACTAGTGATGCAATTATTATAGTGAGAGAGGGAAAAATGATTTTGAGGGTGGATGACGAGGAAACAGTCTTTAAAGTCTACAAGGCAATCCAACTTCCCTGTCACTGTGAGGAGCTCTTTATGATATTTGTTGTAGAAGTGGATGAGAAACTTCTTGATACGAGTGTATATCTAGATGATTCTCTAGAGAAAGCACTCATATTGTTCTATAGCTTGGAGATTGATGATGAGGTTGAGGAGATGATGCATCCTGTGCTTACATGCAGGGAATACACCCCTTTGAGCCCCTAAATAGGCCAAGTGGGCCTCCTCCAAAGCCATCGAATTGAAGAAGCTCCAAAATTGGAGCTTAAACCCCTGCCCCCTCACCTTCAATATGCTTATTTGGGTTGTTCTAACACTTTGCCTGTTATTGTTTCTTTCGACTTGTCTAAATTGCAGGAAGAAAAGCTATTGAGAGTGCTATGTGAGCACAAGCGAGCAATTGGGTGGAGAATGTCTGACATTAGATGTATTAGTCCAGCTTTTTGCATGCATAAAATCCTCATAGAGGACGGACACAAGCCAAGGGTAGAGCAGCAATGCAGCCTAAATCCAATCATGAAAGAGGTGATAAGAAAAGAAGTGATTAAGTGGATTGATGCGGGTACTGTATTTCCAATATCTAATAGCAAATGGGTAAGTCCCATCCAATGTGTGGCTAAGAAAGGGGGGATGACTGTAGTGGTTAATAAAAATAATGACTTGATTCCCACAAGACCTGTCACTGGGTGGAGAATTTGCATAGATTATAGAAAATTGAACAATGCCACCTGCAAGGACCAATTTCCCCTCCCCTTTATTGAAAAAATACTTGAAAGATTAACTGGCCAGGAATAAACTGTTTCCTACATGGTTATTCGGGGTATAATCAGATTGATATAGCCCTAAAGGACCATAGGTACTTCTCCGTATAAGTTAGTTTATGGGAAAGCGTGCCACTTGCCATCGAGCTCGAACTCAAAGCGTATTAGGCAATCAAAAACTTGAATATGGATATGGACTTAGCTAGTGAGAAGAGGTTGCTGCAGCTCAAAGAGCTTGATGGGTTTCAATTGCACGCATATGAAAATGCCAAATTATATAAATAAAAGATGAAGAGATGGCATGACAAGCACATCCAACATCGAGAGTTTGAGCATGGTCAAGAAGTTCTCTTGTTCAATTCGAGGTTGAAGCTTTTCCTCGGAAAGCTTAAGTCTCGTTGGGCAAGTCCTTTTGTTGTGGTAAGTGTGAGGCATCATCGAGCTGTGGAACTTGCATGATACGAGCTCAAGTGGTATCTTCTTGGTAAATGGCCAGAGAATAAAGCATTATTGGGGTAGTGACATTGCACGTCATAAGACCTCGGTGGACTTGGCCGATGCTTAAAAATGTGTTAAGTTGTGCCACGACGTTAAATCAGGCACTCGTTGGGAGGCAACCCAATTTTTATTGCTTTCGAAGTTTCATTATTGTTTTTTTTCTAGTTAGAGTAGACTAATTTTTTTTTCTTTGTAGTTCAATAATCTTAGGTGAGAATGGTGTGGTGTGTGTGTAAAATATGTATTGATTGTTTAGGTAGTTAGGATTCTAACAATTAAGAAAAAAATGACTGCCCAGGCCAGCACCCCACGCTGCCTGGGGCACACTTTCCAGTAGCTGAAGAAAACACAACGCCCGCCCCAGCGTGGGGCGCTGGGCTGGGGGGTCAGGTATATTTTTTATAAAAAAAATTCTCGTTTCTTTATTTAGTTAAATTACCCAAACCAATAACCCATTTACACACACAACCTAACTCATACCCAATTAACCAAACCCTTTCCCACTTCAATTAAAACAAAAAGAACTCTCTCTCAAACGAACCCCACTCTTCTCTCTCTCTCTCACGGATAATCTCCCCCCATCCCTCTCAAACTTTTCAACTTTTCTTGCTCACTTTCATCTCAAGACTCAAAGGTATGTTGTTCTTATTTTCTTTCTCTAGTATTTTGAAATTTCTTAGTGTATAAGCTCTCCTTCTCCAACAATCCCCAATCCCATAGGACTCTTTGACATGCTTTGTTGTTATAGTGGGTATCTTAATATGCACGAAATTGGGTGCCAAAATTGGTTGTGAATTTGTGTTTGAAGTAGTAAACTATAATTTCTTCTACTTCATGTAAATTTGGAAGGGTCACCTTGCTCCACCATTTTTGAAATAACAGAAGAAAAATGGAAGCCCACAAGTTGTTTGCTAAAATGCCTATGAGAGTAAATTGAACACTGGTGAATTCTGAGTAGCCGAGTGTAGTTGTATATGATGTTGGGCGAAGTGTGAGGTGTTTGGGGGCATTGTATCTTGTTGTAAACTCTTGTAAGCGGTAGTTAGTGTACTATATTAGTGTAGTGATGTAAATTTTAGCTTTGATATGCTTGCACCATAGTTAAGTTACGACCATGTTAAACTAGTTGAATTGTATGGCATAGAAAAGTCTTGAGTACCTATAGCCTTGTGATGACACATTGGTGTATGTTGAACCTATATTGTGGGTCGACTATGCATAGCCTTCGATTTTAAGTGTGGGGTCCTCTTTGCCCCTCACGATGACCTTCGACGAAATTTCTTGATTCATTCTCATCTTTGTGTTTATTGGGTGTAGGTTGCTATGGCTCGTGACAGTACCGCCAAAGGAAAAGGGGTCGAGAAGTCCTCTATATTGCCCCCCCCCCCCCCC
>MU712389.1:12033-25053 GCA_026770625.1 Nicotiana glauca
CCCCCCCAAAAAAACGCAAGCAATGTGAGGGTTCTTCCTGTCAAGCTAAGGGAAAGCAAGTTGCTAGCAGGTCTACAAAACAATCACGACCTCGGTTAGAACTAGTGTGAGATGACGCCATCAAATGGCATGACACTTTTGTTCCGTATGGGAGATATGTCTCTGAAATAGGGATTAATGTAGAGGCCTTAGAATGGAACTTCTCAGATTTACTTGCCAGATTAGTAGAAAAGAAGATGGAAAAGCTGCTCGAATGTCCGGGCCTGCAATCTAAGCATGATAAGAAAGTTATATATAAACTGGAACGCTAAAAAGGATGAGTCATAGAGGAAAGGAAATTCCAATGGATAGGGAAGCCTTGTGTCGCTTTTTGGTAGTTGATATCACTAATCCACATAGGCTATTAAAGTTTGTCAAAAGTCTACGCTACCAGGCAATAAGCCACACACTTTGTGGTGTTGATTTTAATGCGAAGTGCACGCAGAATAAGGGAGATGTTCACTTTGAAATGCTCCGGTTCGACTTCAACAAGACGGCTAAAGTATGCAGGCTAGAGTAATGCTCGTTGAGCATAACAGCGAGTGCACTCGAGCTCGAGTGTACTTGATCTATTTTCTGATGATCGGGCGACCCCTAAATGTGGGTGAGCTCATGCTTGGGAGAGACTCGCACCCGCTTTTGAGGGAGGATAAAAAGGTTCTTTGGAAGCATCCTGACACAGTACATGCTATCCCATGGGGTACTGGGGTACCCTGGCTATGATGAGGTAGAGGAGGCACCCAAGGCATGCTAGACATCACATCCTTGCTAGAGTCCACATCAAAGCTTACCCAAACTGCTAGGAATGAGAGGGAAGCAAATTTCAACATGTATCTTTATAATTCCCTCAATGTTATAATGAGCAGGCGAGGGGTGTCAGATGAGGAGCGCACGTAATAGCAAAGTGATCTCTCCAGTTCTTCCAAGGAAATATTGGTCATAGCACCAGGCAGTCTTATTTATCCGTCTGAGGATGAAAACAAACACTGACAAAGGGATATGATGATGAGGATGCAGATGATAATGAAGTTATGGGGCCAATGGCTTTGGTACCCTTAGGTGATGATTATGAGCCCAGAACCGTAGCTGGTGGGCATTCTAAGGAAGCAGACTCCGACTAGCAGGGAGTTCTTTCTTTCCACCTTACTCTATTTTAAATTTTTTATGCATCGGGGACTATGCATTACTTAAGTGTGGGGTGGGGGAATACTCCTTGAATTGTAATTGTATAAAAAAAATTCAGTGTTATTGTGTTTTTATCACCTTTTAGATTAATTTTAGAAGTAACATAGTCTAATTAGTTAGATTACAAAAAAACAAAAACAAAATTAGAAAAAGCTCGGACTTTTCCCGGCAATGGAACTGTTTGACAATTTTCTTGAGAGATTAAAGTCCGATTAAAAATACCAAAAAACTTTCTTTTGTTTTAGGATAGTTAGGTAGTATCCCTTGGTTTTTCTTTAGACGCCTATTCTTTTCTAAGGGTGTACCTTGAACCGGGTATTTTTTTTAGGAGTAGGATAAGGGAGAAAATTGAGGTGCTCGGAGGTACCTATTGACATGTTTGGTGTTGGCAAGTTAAGTTATGGCATGCACTTTGTCTTCCTGAATACTTGATGTGAATTGTAATACCCAAGTAAATTAAGTAGCCTACTCTTTGATACCTTTTTCTCAGTTGATTGACTTGTATGATGCCTAGTGCATTATTGCTTAAAAAAAATTCTCAACTTGCTATGCTTGCTTGACTTGAGACTCGCACAAGACTGTCTTGAGTGAGTCAAGTGCCATGTGTGTGTAAGGATTGTTGATATTCTGTGGTATCCTATATAGTCTAGAACTTGCCTCGTGTGTCAATCAACGCGAAATCATTAAGTTGTGCTAGTCTAGGAGATGATGTAGGCATTTCTTGCTTGAATATAAAGGTGCTTGTCAGTGAGAAATAAAATTTTCCTGTTGCTAGCCCCTTTGAGCCTATAGATTGTTTTCTTGGCACCTACATTACAAGTCGTACTCCTACTTTATTCTTAATTCGAGATTGTTGAACCTTTACCTCCTAAGGCACTTAGTCGCTAAAAGAAGTGAGGGAGAGATTGGGGAGTAAATTTTGAGTGGAACCATGGAAGGGCCCTTAAGGTGCACTAAAATTGTGAATAAAGGTCACTGGCATATGAACCTCAATGTATGGAGTGTGTGAAGAAGAAAAAAAGAGAAAAAAATTTGCAAAAAAAAATTTAAAAAAAAAAAGCAAATAAAAGTTCGAATAATGTAGAAATACACACCTCCTAATCCTTCTAACTCGTACTAGTGAAACCATAGAGGTTTTTAATTGAAAAGAGGGCTATGCTATATTTGGTGTATGACAAGTGAATGGGTTGAAAAGAAAATGCGATTGATTTGTGAGTGTAGTGTATTAAAGTGCTTAGGAGGGTAAGTCACTATTCCTAAATATATCCTACTCGTCCCTTAGTCTATATTACAACCTTAAAGTCCTAATTGATCCTAGATTTGGCTAGCTTAGATTAGTAGAAATGTGCACTACGGGCAAGCTTATGGTACGACCACGGGATGCACATGAATTCTTTGTGAGTGTGAGTGAATTTTATTCAATTATGTGATGTCCTTAATTTATGTTCAATGTTATATTTGAATGTATGGACTACTTTTATATTCACTCTTGTTTGTGGGGAGGGCACTTGGTCTCATGACGGATTGGTGATGTTGTACGCTTTCTTTGGTTGGGTGAGTGCATGAGATGAGGATGCTTAGTGGTAGCGAGTCGTCTCTTGAGATAAGGTGGTTGTGGAGAGGTTACTTGAGTTGGTTGAATAGCATTGTATATACTTGGGCTAGTTTAAAAACGGGAAGAATGTGAAATTCGTGTGTTCATGCTTACTTGCCGATATCAATCATAGTCCAAAGGTAGGGCGTTTGATTGAATTAATTGTAAAGTGCACTTTCGTAGTGATAAGTACTTTTTGGGGTGTTAATATAGTTCCATTGCTCAAGGACGAGCAAGAGTCTAAGTGTGGGGTGTTGATAATCGGCTTAAAGTATGCATATTTTGATTTATATCACCTCACATTTTTGCTCATGTCTCGAAGATTTGAGATGTATAATATGATGAATTACGCTAATTTGTGATATTTCTATGTGTAGGAATCATTCGGGTATAATTTGGGACGAAATGGCGCGAATTGGAGTGAAATTGGGAAGAAAAGGCGAAAATGAAATTTGAGGGCCACAGGCAGTGTGGGGCGCTGCCTGTGGCGCAATTCATAGAAGCTTGAAATTTTGAGCGCCAGGACTAGCGCCCCATGCTGCCCTGGACACTCGAGACGTGAAGTTGTCATGTTCCGACTAGGACTCTGCTTATTTTGACCCCAAGACACTCCCAACTCATATAAAAGCCAACCTAAACCTATTTTGGGGGGGACGTGACTTTGAGAGAGGAAAAAAAAATACGAAACACTCGGGAGCACAGATTTGATCAATTCTTCCATTCTTCTCCTAGTATTCATTGATTTTATGTTTGAAAATATTATTTTTGATGATTGTATGAATATGAGTGGCTAAGAATCCTATTTGTTCTAGGGTCATGGGTGATACATGAATGTTGATGTTTGAAGTTTAAATTGACGAATTTGGTTTTATCATATTGGGTTGTTTATTTAATTCTGTTTATAATTATTTTGCGACGTAGCTAACAATGAAATACTATCTACGAATGTAGAGTTGAACTCGAAAGTGAGAACTCTCGACATTTGGACAATGACATACATTAAGCCAATTATCAAAACGCAACTTGTTATTTCACTTAATGGCCCGATTGACATGAAATGGCCCGATTGAAGAACCCATTCCTAACTACTTGTGCAAAAGCTCTTTCTTTCACCCATTCAACTTGTCAAGTGGAACTTCTAATATGAAGCAGTCTAAACAGAACATATCCCATATTATTCCCGTGAACAAACTCTTCTTTGTGCCAAATCTAGCATTCCAATAGCTCAAAATCATGGTTCTGAACTTGCATCGCTAGTCTTGGAAAGCCTGTAAACCATTCTATAATTCAACTTTAATTATGAGGACTCTTCAGCACTGCAGTAACTCCAAATCATAGACAAAATCATATTGTGTTTGTTATGTCATACATGATTATTCAAAGAATTAAAGAATCGTCTGTTTTCATCTGTCAGGGCTAATATCTCTGAGGTATATGCAACTGAAACTTCCTAAGGATGACCGGACTAACAGAATTAAACTAGCATTTGAAATGACTCAGATCGACTATCATTACAGTGATATCATCCGAACTACCCCTTGACACAGCTAGGTTTACAAGTTCTCTGCATGCAGCCACAAGCGCATTGGATGGTTGCTTCTTGTTCAAACCACTGTTTTCTTGATTTGGAGAATGAATTTTCATCTTCATCATTGTTTGGTTCATTGTTGAAACTCGCCTTGCCTTGTTCGGAGGACTTTCATTTTCATTGCCAAATTCATCTTCACTGTTGACACTTTTCTTACAGCACGGAGAACGACTTTTCCTTCTGTTTGACTTGATTATGGGAGCTCGTCGTAACTTTGAAGGACTGTTACTTAAACAATAAAATTCCTTTCCCTTTTCCACTGGAAGTTGCATTCTCTTTTCCCTTGGACAATACTGCATTATCATATCCACAGCCTCCTGATTGCCCACCTAAACAACAACATAACCAAATGAATTCAGCTAAAAATCTTATCAAGAACCACAATGGATACCCAAAAATTATAGTAGTAATCAAATTGTGTAATGACAAAGATTGGTAAATCCCAACACTTAAAAAAGTACACCAAAAATCTGATATATCATTGTATCATATGCCCTCAGATGAATAATAATATATTGCTAGAAGTGCTTTAAACTCGAGCAGAAATCAGTACTACGCATTGTTCGTGCAAAAGCTTCCTCATCAATCAGAATGTATACATGTTTTCTCTTCTAACCTCATCCCAAAGACCATCAGAAGCTAAAACAAGGTATTCCATATCTGATGCCAAAATGTGTGTTTTGGTGTCAGGCTCAGCTGGTACCCAATCCTTCAAATGAGAATCTCCAATGCTTCTCGTGACAGAGAGAACACCATGTACTCTCCAACTTCCTCTGTGATGTTCAACATATCCTCCCTGCATCAAAAAAGTTCGGAATGAGCAATTATAATCAACAACGTCTCTCTTTAATTTCAAGTAATATGATGTACCTTATCCTCTATTCTCTTCCGCTCATCCTCCCTCTCAGCTCTATGGTCCTGTGTTAGGGCTTCGGCAACTCCACTTCTGCATAGAACTGCTCTACAGTCTCCCAAATTTGAGATTATAATCTCCTTTCCTTCAATTAACGCCGTGACACAGCAAGCACCACTGCCCAAACCCTGTTAAACGAACAAGACACAGTACAATAGACAAAACACGTCTAAATTTAATGCAAAAACGATATATATTTACTCTTTACTCTTAACATAACAGACTCCAAATAACAAGAATATCTGCAATCTTGACTCAGAGATGGCTCTGAGCTGATTATGGCTCCACATTCTTATTCTGATTGCTCAAACTTTTAAAATCCTAATTTCTCTGATATTGGTACTACATCTACCCAGCTAAGAAAGTAAAAAATTAAAGATCCAAAATTTGCAACAATTCTAATATAGAAATTCAGGAAAGATGTTCCAATAAAAGCCAATGAAAAAAGCAAGAAACAAGAGGGTTACCTGTTTCAAAAACCGCTGATCAGTTTTCAAATAAGCAGCCTCAATAGCTTTTTCTCTCGTCGTGCTGAAACCATTGTCAAGCATTTCAAATACATACGAGTGTAAATTTTCTGCCACAAATTCTGCAGCTTTTCGCCCTCCGTGTCCATCATATACCCCAAAAAAACCCTACATTTTCAAGAACTATAAAAATTCAGTTCTTTCAACAACAACAATGACAACGCCTCAAAAATCTCAATCAAATTGGGGTCCAAATCCCTCTATTTAGAAAATTCCAAGTCTTTCAAGAAAGAAACTTGAAACCATTTCATAATTAATCAAATCAAAAAATGAAGCATTTTTTAGTTACCCTTTTGAGATTTGAGCTAGAAATTATTTTGTGGGTATCCTCCATGATGGTTTTCTTGCCTTTGCGGCAGAAAAGGCCGACCCCATGACCACTGAAGCAAATGGGACGTTTTGTGTCAGCTGCATCATTCTTGAAACACGGCTCTGAATTCACTCGAATCTCGCACAATAAAGTGGGGATCTCAATCTTGGGGGGTCTTTTCCGTTTCAAAGAACAGAAAGAATCAGCTTTCATGTTTTGATTCTCGTCAGAAGTGGCTATGTTATTGTTGTCATTCATTACTGTGGTTGTTCAAATGTGAAACTCTGTGAATAAAGCTCAACTGAGACTGGAAGGTGGCTCCAACGGCTAGAATGACAAAGTCGTTCAAAGCAGAATTAGAAGCAGTTTAACTGTTAGACTTTGTTTTAGAGCCGTTGGGCCAGGAGAGAAAATGACAGAGTCTAATTTGGAAACGTTTTTGTCACACGTATTACATATGGAAAAGGACCAAATATATATTATGTGAAATAGTTTAATTATAGAGAAAATGTATAAAATACCCATTAAATTTGTCCGGAAAAATTATTTACATACATAAACTTTACGTGCAACCTAACACCCTACTATTCTCATCTAAACTAAATTTAATACCTCCTTCAAAATACTGAACCAGTCTTGTCGTGGGTTGTGTTAACACGTGCCATGTAACAAATGTTGCACTATTTTTTATTTTTTTTTTACTTCTTCTTTTCTTTTCCACTATTTTTTTCATTTCATCTTCTCCACCTTCCTTCATCGTTATTTTTGCCGCCCGCCACCATAGAAGCCATTCACTGCCACAACCTCCCTTAAATCCATCAACTTTGTTACGTGCTCAATGAAGAACACAGCCAATGCAATCCTAAAGGGTTGGGATGATGAACAACCCTTGAACAGACTTGCACAATTGAGCTGGAAAACAAGAATTAAAGAAGAAGAAGAAGAAGAAGAATGTGATTTTATTGATAGAAGACTCAATCTTTCCAGAATGCATACAATTGATCCCCTCCCTTGTATTTAACTACCCCTTTCTAACTGAATTTGCAGCTGACTTCTAACCACCTTAGCTAATATAACCGACTACTAACTACTTGTGTAGAAAAAGACTATTATGCCCTTATGCTCCTATCCTTCTAGTTATAGTTCATAACAAATTTCCCCCACTAAAAGAGTCCTTGTCCTCAAGGACTGAAATGAGGAAACTGTCGAGAAAATGCATGGGTGTCCATCCAAGTACTATCTTCTTGGGGACAATTGAACCATTTGATCAACACTTGGTCGACCTGCTTCCCTCTAGACTGAACTGGCCTCCTATCTAAGATAGCTTCGGGCTCCAAGACAATGTGGCCATGAGTGGATAAGGAAACTGGCAAGTCTGGAATAGCAGCCATGTTTCCAATGTACTTCTTCAACTATGACACATGAAAAGTATGGTGGATCTTGGCCTGGGAAGGAAGTTCCAGTTGATAAGCTACTGTGCCCACCTTCTGTAGAATCTTAAATGGTCTAAAGTATTTAGGATTAAGCTTATGATAAGAGTGTCCTCTTAAAGACATTTACCTATAAGGTTGTAGCTTGAAAAATACCAAGTCCCTTATCTCAAAGCTTCTGGGAGATCTCTTCTTATCAACCTGAGCTTTCATCCTACATTATATCAGTTGTAAGTGATGTTTGAGCAGCCTAATAGTTGACTCTCTAGCCTGTAAACTCTTGTCCACTTGATTAACCATGGAATGATGAGCTATATAAGGTAAATGACGGGGTGGTTTCTGTCCATACACTGCTTCAATTGGAGTCATTTTGATGGCAGTATGAAAGTTAGTGTTATACCACCAATCTGCCAAGGATAACCATTGCACCCATTCTTTTAGTCTTTCACTACACATGCACTTGAGATACCCTTCCAAATATTTGTTCACAGCTTCAATTTGTCCATCGGATTGAGGGTGGTAGGCAGTGGAATGATGCAACTGAACTCCTTGTTCTTCAAATAATGCTTGCCAAAAATTGCTGAGGAATATAACATCTCGATCACTGACTGTAGTTTGAGGCAGGCCATGGAGCTTATAGACATTGTCTAGGTAAGCTTGAGCCACTATGGAAGCTGTGTAAGGATGGGCCAATGCAATGAAATGAGCATACTTACTCAATCTATCCATTACTACCAAAATCACAGACTTATTGTGTGCCTTTGGAAGCCCTTCTATGAAATCCAAGCTAATTTCTGGCCAAATTTTCTCAAGAATAGGGAGTGGTTGCAGTAATCCTGGATATTTAACATTTTCTCCTTTGCACTTCTGACAAGTTTCACAACTTCTGATATGGTTATAAATGTCTTATTTCATCTTCTTCCAATAGTATAGTTGCCCAACTTTATGGCAACTATACCTGAATGACCTCCAACAGCTGAGTTGTGCAAATATTGTAGAATCGCTTCCTTGAGAACAGGGTTAGGACCAATAACAATCATGCCCTTCATGTATAAGACTTCTGCATGTAAGAGGTAGGTTGGGTTGGATAAAGGATATGTTTGTAGTTGATTTAGCAGCTGCTGTATCTGAGAATCTCCTGTGATTGACTGCTGGACTTTCAAGAGGAAATCAGAAGTAATAGTGGTTAACATCTGCAACTGAACTTGTGTAGTTGGGCATATTGATAATGCATCAGCTGCTATGTGGTCCTTCCCCTTCTTATATAATATAGTATAATCATACCCCATTAATTTGGCTAGCCATTTCTGTTGGCTAGGAGTAGAAATCCTCTGCTCTAGTAAGTACTTGAGGCTCTGATGGTCTGCTTTGATGACAAAGTGTCTCCCAATATAGTAGGGCCTCCATTTGTCAACAACCGTCACAATGGCTAGCATCTCCTTTTCATATACTGACAGTTGCTGGTGTTTTGGACCTAAAGCTTTGCTCATATAAGCTAAGGGGTGCTCAGCTTGCATTAATACTGCTCCAATACCCACCCCGCATGCATCTATGTCAATCACAAACTCTAGAGAGAAGTTTGGCAAAGCTAATACAGGGCCAGTACTCGTGGCTTGTTTCAAATTCTGGAAAGCTTTAGCAGCTTCTTCTGACCAACCAAACTTATCCTTCTTAAGAAATTCAGTTAGAGGTCTGGCTAGTATTCCACAGCCTTTAACAAATCTTCTATAATACCCTGTTAGTCCCAAGAACCCCTTAAGTTCTTTAAGGCTTTGTGGACTAGGCCAACCTGTCATCACCTATATCTTTCTAGGATCAGTGGTCACCCCTTGTTGTGTAATAATATGACCCAAGTACTCTACCTCACGCTTTCCAAAAGAACATTTACTGAGCTTCATAAACAAGCTCTGTTCTTGTAGAATATCAAAGGCTTTTTGTAAATGAACTAAGTGTTCAGACCAGGAGGGACTATAGATAAGGATATCATCAAATAACACCAAAATGAATTTCCTTAGGTAGGGTTGGAAGATCTTGTTAATGAGGCTTTGGAAGGTCGAAGGGGCATTAGTGAGGCCAAATGGCATTACTACAAATTCATAATGACCATTATGGGATCTAAAGGTTGTCTTATCAATATCTCTCTCGTCCATTCTAATTTGATGATACCCTGATCGAAGATCCAATTTTGAAAAGTATTTTGATCCTCCTAACTCATCTAACAATTCTTCTATCACTGGAATAGGGAATTTATCTTTTACTGTGCAGTCATTTAATTTTCTATAATCAATGTAAAGCCTCCATGTACCATTTTTCTTTTTAACCATAACAATAGGAGAAGATAATGGGCTTACACTAGGTCTGATGACACCACATTCCAGCATCTCTTTAATCATCTTTTCAATCTCATCCTTCTGGCTTGCAGGGTATCTATATGGCCTCACATTGATGGGTGAGACTACCTCCTTCAGAATGATTCTATGGTCATGGTCTCGATGGGATGGCAGTGTTGTTGGATTCTCAAAAAGGGGTGCATATTATTGAAGCACCTTCTGCAACTCCTCTGAATTCTGCACTTCCTGATAATTTGATGTTATTTCTGTTTCATGTACTGAGTTTGTTTCTTGTGAAGGTTGAATGGGCATCATGTGAATTTGACTAGGCTTGTTGAGCACTTTCTGCATTCGAACATCAGCTACTAACTTGAAAGCCCCAGGTTGGCTACCTCTTAGTGACACCTTTCTTCATCCAATTTGGAACTCCATGTTCAACTGTTTAAAATTCCACCTTATATCTCCCAATGTAATGAGACATCGAATGCCCAATACTAAATCAGTTCATCCCAATGGAATAACCAACATATCAGCTTTGAAGTCTACTCCTTGCATCTTTCAAGTGACTCTTACAGTCATCACAGAACTGTGGACTTTACTGCCATCTGCTACAGACACCGCAAAAGAAGGAATGGTTTCCAATCTACAACCTAATTTCTTGGCCACTACAAGGTCCATGAAATTATGGGTGGACCCTGAATCAATTAAAACATGAACCATTTTTCCCTTAACAGCTCCCTTTACTCTCATTGTTCTGCAATCACTAGTTCCATCAAGGGCATAGACAGAACTTGAGGATTCAAGGTTGATTCCTCAGAGTTTTCACCTTCTTCTATCTCATCTTCCCAAAGTGACTTTTCTACCTCCTCATCCAATTCTAGGATAAACAGTTGTTTCCTTTGACTATATTTATGTTCTGGTGTGTACTTTTCATCACACCAATAACAAGACCATTTGCCCTCTTCTCATCCATCTCCTTAGTTGATAGCCTTCTTGACCCTTAAAATGCTGGCATACTATCAATCTTGTTGAATTTGCGAGGACCTGAGGTTCTTCTACCTTCACGACTAAAATTAGACCCTCTAGCACTTGATCCCCACATATTGTTAGGTGTGGCTAGTAAGGACCTTGAATTCCTTACTAAGGCTTGCGTGTGACCATATTGCAATTTTAAAGACTGTTCTGCTAACCTTGCTTGGCTATAGGCTTTCATTAGTGTTCTTGGCCCCAGCATCCTCACTTGGACCTCAATCTCAGGTTTTAAATTGGCTAAGAATATGCTGATGGAATGCTCTTCGGTGAGTTCCACTTGATTCAGTAATTCATCGAATTTGTCAAGAAATTCTTGAACACTCCCATTCTATTTGAAAGCTACCAATTCCGCCATGGGATCTGCATGTTCCACATCTCCAAACCTCAAATATACTGCCCTAACATAGCCTTCCCAATTTGGGAATCTTCCCATCCTGAGCTTCATGTACATCTTGTGCCATTGAAAGGCCTTGCCTTACATGTTAATAGAAGTGATTTGGACCTTATTTTCCTCCGAAATGTGCTCGTAATTGAAGAATTGTTCTGCTTTATACAACCAATCATTAATGTCTTTCCCATTAAACCTGGGAAAATCAAACCTCTGATAACGACCCTCCTGATTAGGGTTTCGACCTCGAACTTGATTTTGCCCAATCTCAGCAGCTTTTGGAGCTGCTTGGGCTGCCGGAACTCCATTATTGATCGATAAAGCCAGTATCATTTGCTTAATTTCTCCGAGATCGTCACCTTGAATACGAACTTGTTTGCGTAATTCCTCCATTTCACGCCTCACTTCTCCGTTTCTGGTGTTAGTTTTCTGCATGATTTCCGTTCGAGGATCGCCTAGCTCTAATACCAATGTTACGTGCTCAATGAAGAACACAGCCAATGCAATCCTAAAGGGTTGGGACGATGAACAACCCTTGAACAGACTTGCATAATTAAACTGGAAAACAAGAATTAAAGAAGAAGAAGAATGTGATTCTATTGATAGAAGACTCAATCTTTCCAGAATGCATACAATTGATCCCCTCCCTTGTATTTAACTACCCTTTCTAACTGAATTTGCAGCTGACTTCTAACCACCTTAGCTAATATAATCGACTACTAACTACTTGTGTAAAAAAAAACTATTATGCCGTTAGGCTCCTACCCTTCTAGTTATAGTTCATAACAAACTCTATCTCTATTCTTCTTTTTTAGTTGTAGATAAATTTATTTGTGGCTTTGACATTATAAGAAATTAACGAGAAAAAGGGTTGGAAAGCTTAGGATAGACATAAATATTTGGTTGGCCGGAAAGCTAAGTGTCGTCGGTACCATATTTTTTGACAGGGTGGGTTTGTGCTCCTAATTCCCTTCGTCTGGGTTTCCTTAGGAGAATTTTTGTCACTTTATTCCTCCTAGTTCTGGTTAAGGACCTATAAATTTTCTCCGGCTGGAGAATTTTTCGGTGACACCTTGTCTTCTTTTCAACACTATTTCTGGTTCTAAAGAAGTATTTTTCAGCAAATAGATGAAAAATCGGATGGAGAAAATTTCAATTGAAGAAGGACGGATTTAAGAATAAGGTCACCGAAAATGAATATTTTAGCCAAGTTAGAGCCATTGGTTCACTGCTTCTGTTAAAATGAAGAAAGAGAAAAAAAATGAAAATGAAAAGAAAAATTAATAAGAAAAGAGAAAAAAAATTAGTATTAAGTTTAATTAGTTAAATATCCAACAGGAAAGTGACACCTGAACAATTAAATTAGCTTTAAGCTATTTTTTGTTACATTCATGCGCATCTACGAAATGAACTACACTTTTCACGCCAAGTCATCACTCAAGAGGGTACTAAATTCACTTAAGTTTATAAAGGGGTAAAAGGTCCTCCGTAAAATTTAGGTGTGTAAATGATTTTTTCGGACAAATTCAATGGGTATGTATTTTCTCTTAAACATATCCTCTATTTGTGTATCCGTCTAGTTACGTCCCAACTGTTATACTTTGACATAAATATACCCCTAATTTAAACAGAAAAATACATGGCAGCTTAGGAACAAAATAACCCACCCACCCACCCCCCACCC
>MU712389.1:34164-82722 GCA_026770625.1 Nicotiana glauca
TTTGAATGGATATTGTTCTCAAAAAGCCTTTATAAGCCTGAATCCTGAGACCTTGGCATCAAGCACTTCCACCAATATGTTGCTTCCTTTTATGTTACGACGATCTCACTTAGTCTAATTCTTTCATGCGGATTATTTCCCTGCAAATTAGGCATCAGTTGAAATTATCATGTCATCTTTTATCTATCATCCAAAAAAGCGTTAAAAACTTATCTTTTAGCAGAGCCACTGAATTTAATCTATCATCTAAAAAAGCATTAAAAACTTATCTTTTGGCAGGACCACTGAATTTCATCTATCATCATCTTCTTCCTCCAATCTCTTCTTCCTCCTCAGAAGATGTATTCCTAAGAATGTCAAATTTTAGTAGTACTTACCAAATCGTAAGATTGTGGCTTGGTACCTATCGAATATATATTGAAGAAGAAAACTTGAAACATACTCATAAAGCAGAATTATTCTCTGAAGAGTACTATAACTTTATAAAAAATCAAATATGCAACCTTTTATATATGTTAGGCATACTTGGATGTATACTCATCCACAACATATATCTTTCCTTTCTAGGAACCTCTAATTATCTGCATGTAGGTAGAATGCTAATCTCACTAACTGGAAAGATACACATGTTGAATGATCAATTTTCATCTATATATGGTCATAAATATTGTTTCATAACTATGATGGAAAGAAATAAACTGAACAGTAAAAACTCTTAGGAGCAAAATTGCAATGCAAGTTGCTAGAAGTGACCTCACGTTATAGAATATAATGACCATAAATCTCAGGAATGTAGTGCTCTGAAGCTCTCGGGTGGAATCTTGCAAGATCTGCTTCAACTTTTCCCTTTTTAGATTGCAATTTAGCAAATGGTTTGCTCAACGCACACTTAAAGCTCAATAGAATTGCTCACAAAGTTTATAATCAACTGAAAGACTTTACACCTTTCCATTTCCTTCTCAAATATGAACCCAAATAATGACAGTCTATTAGAAACCACAAAAGCTTAACGTTTCGAAGACTAAAGGTATTTTGTGCATAGGCAAGATCAAATAACCAGAATAACAGATAAGTATACACAAATAACAAGCACAATGATCATATAGTATTTTGATATTTCTCAAAAACTAAATCATTCGAAGTGCTTATTAGGGCTTCTAAGACTACAACTGAAGATTTTCGTGGCCTTTAAATTTTAAAAGAAAGAGAAAACAATAGCTTTTGATTTGAAAAATATTCCAGTAACATGTACATGGATGTAGTTTTGGAACTCAAAAATATTAATGAATTTTGTAAAAATGTGATTGAGTAAAAGATGCTCGCTAGAAACCATGTTATAATGAACTATTTTACACTTTATTTGAAAGGTAAGTAGAATAGACTATCTTACATTTAAAGATGATATTTTGATGACCAAACTAATGGCCACTCCCTAAAGTCCTTTTTTTCGTTCTAAAAACATGCAAGAATTACCAAACTGAAAAGTAAAATAAAATTGAATTTGAATCGCAAAGTTAGCCGGTGTTTCTATTTGCCATTACTGTTGGTGCTCGGGAGTCTTCCAAATAGAAAACCATTCCTAATATCTTTTAACAGGATAGCACTCTTAGGCCTTTGGAAACTGCATATGAAAATTCATTCTCAAACGCTACGCTAACGCTAAAAGCATATACCATATTAAAAAAAAAAGTAGTGCATTTTCTACAGTCACACCACTAAAGGTAACTTTCCTCAGTTTTGCTGTGTTTTTATTGTACTCAGCATCGTAATAGGTTAATTTGAATTATGTTTCTTTTATTTTATGCTTTTAAGAAGCTAATAGGAATTATAGTTACTGTTTTAGCTTTAAAGATACTTGATCATGCTTTTTTTATGTTTGATAAGTAGAAATGCATTGACATTCCTCTTTCATGTAGAAAGTACAGTCATTCCTTAAACCCAAGGTTTAATGAAGTTATTGTACAATAATATCACTGGCCAAAAGATCAATTTGAAACTCTTCCAGCTGCTCATTGATTATTGTATAGCAAATAAACAGCAAATTCATTCCTCAATCCAAAATTCTAGTGGAATTAGCAAGATTTCTTTCACAATTATCCCAAAACGAACCAGATGCCACTTTATTTTTTTTAGTACTATCATTCATAAGAAGATTCTCAAACGATTAGCATAATGCTTTATTTCTTCTACATGAAAAGTTAACCAAAAAGGTAAAAAGAAAAAAGAAAAGCTTATAGGAAGCGTGGCCACTTTGTGACTGACAAATCTAGCAAATTTTGATAAACTTTAAAAAAATTCCAAACAGGATGCTTTCAGGGAATAAGAGGTCATTCCATTATAAACTTTTTACCTTTTCTAAATGAAATTTTAACCACCATTACTTTATGGTTGAGATGAGTTATGCATGTATAAAGAGGCATAAAGCAGTAGAAACAAACAAAAACATAAAAATTTAGTTAAAAGCAGAAAGTCAAAAGCAACTCTACCAGATACATTTACTTCCAAACCAATTGATTTCTAACATCTAACCAATATTTTTTAGTAAACATCGATATAATAGAAACCAAAAGAATAAAATTTCAATCACACATGTATGATGAACAAAGTAGTAATGAATATAGGTTATTGTATGACTTCTAAGTTCAATGCCACGAAAATTCATACAAAATTTAAAAACTTACTCATAGGAATGAAAATCCAATATGATCTTCGATAAATACCCAATAGGAGACTGGAAAAGCTAAATTGAGTGATCCATCATGACCAAACATCTTGCATGTAAATGTCAACTGCACCAACTTTATTATTAGTAGAACTCTTATTAGTAGAACTCTTACTCACAGAAAAATAGTGAAGAAAAGCAATGAGAACTATTACTCTCAATTGTAATGTAGTGTGAAGAAAAACAAAATCAAGAATATATGCCAAATAGCGAAATGGTAGCTTGAAAGCAGGTTTGTGTAGATTAAAAGCTCATATTAGCTGAAATCTTTTAGTTTTGCAAATAATTATAAGTGTTGCTTGTACAAATCTTCTATTTAAAAAATCTAACAGTTTAATTCTTTTAATATAAAAGCACTAAGCCAAATCCAGTTTTTTTGTAAAGATGTGCCTATTTTGATGCATGGTAAATAACATACAACATTGTGATCTCAAGAGTAAATCAAAGGACCTTCGTTCTAGACGCCAGGAATGACCAAGGACCTCATATTGTACCATAATTTAGCAGAAGCAATGCTCTTGTCGAGTAATGCAAGTACAGATTAAATGTCACAATATTCTTCCTATTGGTCTAATGAGAATGACTGACCTTCGAGCTTTAAAAGTTAACCTTTGATCCAATGTTGCAGGACAAAAACCTTCGGCCATACCAGCTTATCCATATAAAAGAGGAGGCTTTCCAGGTATTTTACTCTTTCATATCGACTTCTCAAGATTTCACTACCTGTGTCACTTAAAGATTAGAATTCTTAAACATCTCAGGAAATGATTATATTCTCTAGTTCTTACTCCCAAATTAGATAAAAGCTTGTCCCCAGTAACTGCTTAATTTTTTTAATGTTTTCCTTCCAAAATTTAGTTAAACCTAAAGAAAGTAGATAGTCTATACAGTAAATGGTGCAAAAAAGCATCTTTTATGGTACATTCTAATGGCCAGGATATGGGTAATGATCCTTGTGAGCAGGAGGTTCGCCATAACTGATGATTTTTTTCTTAAATTGAGGTATAATTGAGAAAATTATTGTTTGCAAATTCAAAGCTATAACAATATTTTGAATTATAAGCATGGACCATGTTTGAATTTCATAAAGGCATACAAAGAAAATAGAAATACAAATAATCAAACTCAACAGAGTTGTTGCCACCTCCGGCGAAGGAGCAATTTAAAGGTTATATTCTCAGCTTCAGTAAATAAATTTCTATTATTTTTCTCTTATGCGATCCTCTTAATAATAGGATAACTAATATACACCCATTAAATTTTCATCACCAAAAAATGAGTGCTAAAAAATAAGAAAGAAGAAACAATATGAGGGTTACAGACGAACTGCACTAAAGAGTGAGAAATTTGAAATTACACCTAAAACTACACCAAACAAATATTGAAATTCCTAAATTACCATACTCGTCTTTCTCCAAGTCCCATTTTTTCTCAAACAAATATCAAAGTTCGTAAACTACCAAAGAAGGGAAAAAAACTCAAAATTGGAAGTAATTAGGATTTGCTAAGAGAGAACTGAAGAATCCATATATATATATATATGAAAAAGAAAGAAAATCGAAAGATATTATACCGACGATTATGTTGGAATCTGATCTCTGCTAGAGAAGAGGTTTCAGACTCAATCGTCAATATTCATGTGTGAACTTCAACACTCTCAATTGTTTGGTACATCTATGAGATCAAAGTTCTTAAAATTCCAATTTCAAAAATTAGGTTAAAATCCCAAAAGTTTTAATAATAATTTAAAGTGAAAGAAGTTACCTACAAGTAACACTTCATGGATAATAACAAACAGAGCAGCCAAGGAGGATGAGAAGAAAAGACATTCGTGAAGAAGCAAAAATGAAGTAGAAAAGCTAATATTTTCGGTGATACAATATGGCAGCCTTCGATTTAGCATACATCAGCCATGAAATTGCAAAATAAAAAAAGTACTGATAGAACATAGAAAACCACCGAAGTTCAATACTAAGCATGCTTAGAGTTTACAAACACAGTTTTACCGCTGAATTTAATACATACTTGCCATAAAATTGAAAAGTTAAAAATCATGTAGAGAATCCAAAAGAAAATAGGGCAGAAATTAAAAGAATAAAAAAAGGATTTGGGAAAAATCAGAAAAGAATCTACAACAATCACTGAACTTCAGAATCGAAACTAACAATGATGAAGAAACCCAAAATGGAAAAAGAACGAAGGAAAAAATAGAAAAAAAATTAGTGCAAAATTGATTGAAAGCATACCTGCAACTAGATTTGTGAGTGAAGAGAATCAGGAAGAAGATGTGAGAATCACTCTCAAAATTAAAGGATAACTTAATTATGTTGTCTGCTAAAAATACACGTGGAGCCATCTATAACTTGCGCGTAGAGTTTGTACAGACAAACCCAGAGAACATTTATTTTGTGTGTGTACAACTGACACTAGTGGTATAAGGTTTCTTTTTGTCTTATAAAATTATGGATCCCAATCTTACACTTCTGGGTCCATAGAATTCTGGGTCCACAAAACTGTGATATAAAAAGTTGACCCATACAACTAATGTAAGTTGTATAAGATACAAAATAAAATTGTCCGACAAACCTATACACGTATGATATTGTAAGAATTGAGATGAAATTACTAATATACCCTCAAGCTTTTTAAAAATGACATGAAACACACATGTCGAAACTCTTTCTCTTCTAAAGAAGAGAAAAATACGCAAATTACACGTAAAAAATATTAGAAATAAATTATCATGCATAAGCTATATGACCCAAACTGCAATTCTAAAAATCAGTCATGGACAATTATTCAACATTCAAACTTGAATACAAAAAAAAAGAGCCAAAAAAATGCGGGTACGAGAGATTAGGGAATAGGGTTTACAAATACTAGTTTTTTTTGCCTGAAATTCTTAAAGTTTTACTTCAGGAGTCTAGAAAGCTAGAAAGACCATGATACGTTCAAGAAGATTGGTGGCCTAAAGCCAATTTTTAATTTGAGGCCTTTTAAAAGGAAAAAATAATAATTCATCTATATTTTTAATTGTAGTCTATTTTTCTAACTTTTTAAGATGTAAAGTTGTTAATAGTTTTTTTTTATAAATAATAATTTAATATCTCCTAAGATATTGTTGATCTTAGATAACGAACCATGTTCAAGAAATTGATAACTTGATGTTGAAATATGATGTTCTAATATACTTATTGAAAGGCTTGAAACCTGAGGAGAAAAAAGAATGGGAATATAGTTTTATACGACGATACTTTTTACTCTTTTTTTTTATAGCAAAAATAAAACTTTTTTCTTTCTACAGAGAACAATATAACTTTTAATTGAAAAAAGAGAATCACTCCCCTAAACCTTTGTCGCGAAAATAAAACTTTTTATTATTTAAGTTCTACGATTGACATAATTAGTGAAGTACCTATATTATTATTCCCCTTTTACATTACTCACTAAAACGTACAATAAACTTTTAGAATCCGTTTTTTGGTATCTTCAATAGTCCCAACTCTTATTTTTTATCTTTAATTTTTATAAAATATTTTACTTTTTTATTTTAAAATACTCAATATATTTAGACCCTACCTCTAAAGATTGATGTGAGATGTATATGATCCAGCTTACCTTAATTAGATATATTGGGTTCCAATGTTGTGGTTAAACAAATTCTGTCAAAATGTGTTCTTTATTTTACTAGGCCTTACGCGATACAGATCTAGATTAATCGGGATCTAATATAAATATGTATAGAAAACAAAAAACAAAAAAAGTTGGGGCGCCAAAAAGTTGGGGCCTAAAGACTTTGCTTGACCCTTGGGCGGGCCTGTCCATGTCGCTTTCACATTGAATTAAAGGGACTTGAACCATTCTTCATGCCGGGGAACAAAAGCATCATATTACAACCCAATTAAAAAAATAAAAGCATTGAAATGAAGATTTATATTCTGCAAAAATAGTAGGAAAAAGGAATTGCAGTTTTGATTGATTAGTCATGGAAAATTTGAAGAGAGAAAAATAGGAAAAAGGAACACATTACATAAAGAAGAACTTAATAATTGAACTTCAGTGAGTAAGAGATCGAAAAAGAAATAGACGGAAAGACACACAACATCTTTTGAAAAGTGAAGGAGTTGGCGCTGGAACTGAAGGCGTTTTTGTAAGAGAAAAAGATAAAAGGTCATCTGAGAAATAAAAATTATGTTTTAAGTGGATGAAAAATTTAACGGAGGGATATTTTTAATTAACTTTGAAAAAATTGAAGGTTGTTTCTTATTAGGTGAAACTAGTATTAGTATCCGTACGATGCGAGTACACAAATCATGTCAAATTGTGATATAGATTGTTTAAATCATGTGCAAATAACATTAAAATATAAACCCTTCAGATAAAAATTATATAACATTAAATATTAATTATAAAGTAGGATATGAAAATATTATTCAAATCTCGTAGTAGACAACTTTTTTTTTTTTATTTGTAGCAATCTAACCCCTTGATTTTAGTACTTGCATTTCATTTCGGTGTCAATATTACTAAATATGTCATGTTGTAATCTATCTTGTTTGAGCATATTATATCATATTATTTTAATAAAATTCTCACTATCACTTTATTTTTGACTAAAAGTCAAACTTATTCATCACATCATTTTTACGTAATTTTTTTTTTATTTTTGTTCTTTTCTTGTAGTTATTGTATTATTTATTATTTAATATTATTATACTGTCATTTTATTAGCTTAATAATTAAATTAATATCTTGCTTATTATCCTTTTAATAGTCTTTAGTAAATATAAGTATCTTGTATCCTCTTATTCAAAATTTTTTAATCATTTAAATTTATCAGTTATTTTTAAACATAATTTAATTATTGAATTTATTTATTTTTTAATTAATTTAAAGTATAAATATCCTAACACTACTTTATTTTTTTTATACTTCTCTTCCCTACTATAAATTTTAATTAGTTTTTATATTAATATTTTACCTGTAACCAAAATAATATCATATTTATTTTAAATTGTAACTTTGAATTAGTCTAAAATATTAATACATAAGTTACTTGATTATTACGTTCCAAATATACTGAGTTCTCTTATAATTATTTTTGTATTAAATGCAGTGAAATTTTCCTTCCTTTTTAGCTTTAAGATACAAATTAAATTTTTAACTATCATTAGTAAAATTACCTATATTAGAAATTAATATTATAATTTTAAAATTTTATTTTAACCATAAAAAAATATTTTCTTAATTGATTGGACACATTATATCTAATACTGTAGTAATATTTTTAATGTTTTATTTCTTTGCATGATATTTTCAAAAATAAAAAAATATGAAAGAAAAAAAATCGCATCTCAAATTCAAATAATTCTTATCATTCTATGTTTTAAATTGGACCGCAATTTCAAAATTTTATGCTATATTTTCAAACTTAAACTAACTGCACTCAATTCAGATACTAATCATAGAAAAATATTTTCTTAATTATTTGAACATATTATATTAATATTGTAGTAACATTTTCACTGTCATTTTATTTCTTTACGTAATTTTTTTCTATTAGTTTTAAGATACAAATTTAAATTTACATTAGTACCTATATTATGTATTTTAATTTTTATTTATTTTTCATAAATAAGACTTCAATTTCGTGGTATTCTCCATAGTTTGAGCATTCTCATCATAGTTCTAAGAAGTTTCTAATCTCAAATTCAAATAGTCTTTCTCTTTCATTTCTAATAGTAATTTTTTAATAATTTAACATAACCTTGCTATTTTTTAATCTAATATATAGTTTTATTACGTTTTATGTGGCTTTTCATTAACTTGTAACTTTATTTAATATCATTATCACTACTATTCTTTATATAATACTGATAATGATATAACTTTTTTAATCATATATAAATTTTATTAAAATTAAATCCATAAAATAATTTGGATTATATTTTAAATTCAAGATATATTAGTCCAAATAAATACTATGAGTTAATTTAATTGAATTAATTATATAAGTCCAATACATATGGATTAAATAAATAAGTCTTAATCCATTGGGCTAGCCCAATGCCCACTTCATTAGGCCAAAAATGTCATCTTCCTACAAGCTTGGTTTGGTATCACGTGTCAAATGACGTGGTGTGCCAAGTCAAACGGAAGAGCCAATAGGATCATGCCATGTGTCAAAATGACAAGGCATGCCAAGTCATACTAAAAGGCCAATGAAATCGCACCACGCGTGCAAGTAACATGTTCGAGCCAATCAAATGCGATCATATCACACTTCAATTTGATTGGTCGGAAAGAGTTTGTTCTTATCATAATTCTTCCCTCTCACAACTATAAATTGGGGTCTTCATAACCCAGAAAAGGGACCAGAAGCTATAACAAGAAGCAAGAAAGAGCTCGTAGATCAAACGCTGCAAATTCCTCCACAAGTTTCAAGCTTCAAGAAATCAAGTTTAAGCTAAAAAACGAAGAACAAATCAAGTTCGGGCCCAAGAATGAGGAACCAAGCAAGTTCAAGTTCAAGTAATCAAACACAAGATCAAGAACGAAGCCAAATCAAATACAAGGCGTTCAAGATCAAGGCTACTTGTTCGTGATAAAATTCGTGGCAACAATCAAAGTGTTCGCAACGGATAAATCAAATTCAAATTTAAGATCAAGCTCAAAGGCCCTTGAATTTATATTAGAAAAGTATAATCAGAGGAATCATAGAGATTGTACACCCAACTATTCGAAATAAAATACTACAATTGTTGTAATATTTCTCGGTCTTTATTTTATTTTCTCGACACAAATTTATTGTCTACAAATTCTGGCATGCCCAGTAGGACAATCTCTACCTCTCATCTCAACTTTTCAATCACCAAAGTCCGAGAACATTGAAATGGCTTCAAAGAAAATCAACTCCGGTTCAACTTCCACCAAGGCTGCTAACTCCAGGTTCTATGCTGATGTGGAAAGCATCCTCGATGCTACATTTGGAAGCTTCGGACCAGTTACGAGGAGCAAAGCAAGCTCTTTAGGACAACAAGCACCCCAAGTGCCATCCACACCAACCCTTATTTTTGGATCTTCATCCTCAAAATGAGCAAGATCTTCCACAAATGCATCTGAAGGAGAAAGCGATGTTGCTGAAAAGATCAAGAAAACTCTGGCTCTCCTTGACCTCTCCAGATCCAAGAACTCTGCTGTGAAAGAAGATGACGATGCTTCAAGTGATGGATCCTCCCCACTTACACCACATAGTGCGAACCAATCAAGGATCAATCTATGTGAAAATCCATGCTACTCTCCATCGTCCACGACAATCATGCAAGCCATGGTGACAAACACTTAATCTATGGAGGAGCAATTGGCAAACTTGACGGAAGCAATCACTGGCTTGACCAAATGAATGCAAAATCAAGAGGCTAGAATTGACAAGCTAACAGACAGGGTGGGAATTTTGATGGAAGAAGAATCCACTCATGCACCCAGCATACTCCCAGAAGTCCAAGAGATTGATCCTCCCCCATAACAAGTTACATCCACTAAGGAAATTCCGGTCTCTTCGGAAGGGATGATTCCAATCAATCAACTAAAGGAGTTCATTGAAAGGACTATAAAAAACAAGCATGAAGTCGCTTCCAAGTCCTTCTTTACCTACGCAAAGACATACACTTCAAGGATCGATATGGTGAAGATGTATGCTGGCTATCAACCTCCAAAATTTCAACAGCTTGATGGCAAAGGCAATCCAAAGCAACATGTGGCGCACTTCGTTGAGACATGCAAAAATATTGGGACTTATAGAGATTACCTCATCAAGCAGTTTGTCCGCTCATTAAAAGAAAATGCGTTTGATTGGTACACGGACCTCGAGGCTAGATTTGTTGATAGCTGGGATCAACTAGAGCAAGAATTCCTCAATTGCTTTTATAGCACGAGACGCACTGTGAGTATGATAGAACTTACAAATACTCGTCAATGAAAGGATGAACCAGTTATCGACTTTATCAATCGTTAGAGGAATGCAAGCCTCAACTGCAAAGATAGGCTTAGTGAAGTTTCAGGCATAGAGATGTGCATCCAAGGCATGCATTGGGGATTGCGCCATATCTTGCAAGGTATCAATCCTGGCACATTTGATGAACTTGCAACTCATGCCCACGACATGGAATTGAGCATGGCCTCCGCTGGAAATTAAAGGTTGCCTATCTATGAACATCATAAAGGGAATGACAAGCAAGAAGTCAGGTAGTAGGGCAAGTTCGTACTCAAGTTTGAAAGCAAAGAAGCTATGAATGTCAACACTTCACCTATAAAGTTCACGACGAAGGTGAGCAAGAAGCAGAGTATGAAATCCACTTCTTTTCAAGATAAGCCAAGTGAAAAGTTGACTCTAAAAGAAATTCAGGAGAAAGAGTACCCATTCCTGGATTCTGATGTGCCAGCCATTTTCAAAGAACTCCTTAAGTTAAATCTCATTGAGCTTCCAGAGATGAAGCGACCAAATGAAGCTGGGAAAACAAATGACCCAAATTACTGCAAATATCACCGACTTGTAAGCCACCCTCTGGATAAGTGCTTCGTCTTCAATGACAAAGTCATGGACTTGGCTCGCAAAAAGAGGGTCGTGCTTGAAGATGAGAAAGCAAGCACAAACCAAGTCTCTATAACCTTTGGCTCATTTAGTCCAGATGAATTATGCGGTATTAAAGAAAGTAAAGATGAAGAATTACTGGAGAATGACAAAGCTAAAGTCAATCAACCTGAGGATGATGAAGGTTGGACATTGGTGACTCGTCGTAGGCGCCACAAAAGGAGCCCACGGAAAGAATCAATAGAACAACCAATAAGGAAAATAATGGTGAAAAGACCGAGGAGATGGAATCCAGTTAAGCACGTAAAGAAAGCAAAAATGGAGGTACACCATCCTCAAATGCCACGACATCCAGTGACCTTGGAGGATTTCTTGCCATGTTGGTTCCACATGAAGATTTCCCGTTATGGTATTGAAGACTCTTGTTGCAATGCTGATAAAGGAGAAGAAAAAAGTTATGACCTACCATTGACACCATCTTCAGAAAAGCTCATCGAGTCTATTACTCAGGAAGCTAATGCGTGCGAGGAAAAGGTTACGTTCATAAATGATGATCTTCTACTAGGTGACGCTTTTCACAATCGCCCATTATACCTGGTTGGCTATATGCGTGATGAAAGAATAAACTGAATTTTGGTTAATGGGGGATCCTCGGTGAACATTTTGCCAATTCGCACTGTGAAAGAACTTGGTATTCCCATGAGTAAGCTCTCAAAAAGTCGTGTGATGATCAAAGGATTCAACCAAGGGGGGCAAAAAGCCATAGGCACGATCAGTATGGAAATTACCATTAAAGATATGCAATCAAGTGCATGGCTACATGTGATCGATGAAAATACTTCATACAACGTCTTGCTTGGAAGGATTGGATACATGAGAACAAAGTGGTCCCATCTACCTACCATCAATGTTTGAAATACTATGAGGGTGAAGTTAAGAAGAAGATAATTGCTAATGATGAGCCATTTACCGAGGCAGAGTCACACTTTGCCGACGCAAAGTTCTACTTGAAGAACCGTATTGTGAAGGAGATAAAAGTTGATGACGACATCAAAAACAAGAATGACAAGCCCACAACTAAAAGATTAGAGGTGACTACTCGTGAAGCCAAAGCTGTTATTGAGGAGATACATGCCAACGTGAATAAATCTCATAAAGGGTGTATTGCGTCTTATGGCAAGAAAGTAAGTCATGTGCTCCAATATGTCCCTAAAAGGAAGAAAGAGGAGGGCGCATCATCTAATCTCCAAACCAAGAAGCTAAAGGAGTTAACTTTTTCAGTAAAATGAATTGAGGCAGTAAAGTTATCCTCAAAGCCGCTTGTAGGGTTTGTAGCCCAAAATCATCATTTGCAGAATATGGCACTCCTTACAATGCGAACAGACGAAGGTTTTGATCCTAACGCTTACAAGCTATTTGCAAAAGCTGGATACAATCCTAATAAGCCGTCAAAGTTAGGGAAGCTACCATCAGAAGCTACAACGAGACAACCACGTGAAGTTTTGGGCTACAATCAACCGTCACCAGTGCACATCTCCATAAGAAGGGCGAGTAGCAATTATATCACTGTAGAAGACAAATCTGTCGCTTCTAATAAGCCTTCTGTCTTTGTTTGACTTGGAAAATCACATGTGAGGACCTCCGTGTTTGAAAGATTGGGTCCATTAAATAAGGGGAACAAGTTCTAGAGAAATTTTCAAAGCATAAGAACACCCGCCTCGCCCAAAATCCAGAAAATCTCTAAGGATTTCCAAAGTTTGGTTCCTTCTAGAACGAGGCGACACACAAAATTTGTGGTTTCATGTAAAGAAGTACTGAAGGTAAATCCATATACTTTGGTCTACACTAAGGAGCGTGATGAAGATGAAGAAAGTGTGGGTTCTTCGTATCATGTTACTGTACAAGGCAAGAATGGTGTTCCATCTTCAATTGAGGATAATGCAGAATTGGAGGATGTTTCACCATGTTATCATATATCTTTCAATGATGGGGACCCTCAAGAAGATGAAGATGCGAAAGACGCTCCACCTGAACTTGAAGAAGGAGTGAAGATGACAATTGATGCCTTAAAAGAAGTTAACCTTGGCACCACTGAGGAACCAAGACCCACCTACCTAAGTGCTTTACTAGAAGCTGATGAAGAGAGCATTTATATTGAGTTACTCAGGAGTTCAGGGATGTCTTCGCTTGGAGTTTCAAAGAGATGCTTGGCTTGGACCCTAAAGTAGCAGTCCATCACCTTATAGTCAAAAATGGTACTCACCCTCTTAAACAGGCTCAAAGGCGCTTTAGGTCGGACTTGGTTCCCCTAATTGAAACTGAAGTTAACAAACTCATTAAAGTTGGATTTATTCGGGAAGTTAAATACCCAACGTGGGTTTCAAGTATTGTCCCTGTAAGGAAGAAGAATGGCCAGATTCGAGTATGCGTTGACTTTAGGGATCTCAATAATGTGTGTCCCAAAAATGAATTCCCGCTTCCTATTCCAGAGCTGATGATCGATGCTACTACTGGTTACGAAGCAATGTCTTTCATGGACAGTTCGTCGGGCTATAACCAAATTTGCATGGTACCAAAAGATAAAGAGCTTATTGCATTCCGCACCCCCAAGGGTATTTATTGCTACAAGGTAATGCCTTTTGGCTTGAAGAACGTTGGTGCTACTTACCAAAGGGCTATGCAAAATATTTTTGACGATCTTTTCCACAATAATGTCGAATGCTATGTTAACGACTTGGTGATAAAAGCAAGAGAGAAGGGCGACCACG
This sequence comes from Nicotiana glauca, assembly GCA_026770625.1. Lineage (NCBI taxonomy): Eukaryota > Viridiplantae > Streptophyta > Magnoliopsida > Solanales > Solanaceae > Nicotiana > Nicotiana glauca. The sequence goes on from MU712389.1 coordinate 48,245, forward strand.
TGAAAGACTTGAGAATGGTGTTTGAGTTTCTCCAAAAGTACCAACTTAGGATGAATCCATTGAAATACGCCTTTAGAGTTACTTCCGGGAAGTTCCTTGGTTTCATTGTTTGACATCGAGGGATTGAAATTGATCAAGCCAAAATAGATGCAATCTTGAAAATGCCCGAGCCTCAGAATATTCATGAATTGAAAAGTCTACAAGGAAAGCTATATACCTTAGGAGATTCATCTCAAACCTAGCTGGGAGGTACTAACCATTCAGTCGCCTTATGAAGAAAGGTGTCCCTTTCAAATGGGACCAAACATGTAGCAATGCCTTTGAGAGCATTAAATCCTACTTGATGAAGCCTCCGAGTTTTGCAGCCTCAATACTTGGAAAGCCGATGATACTATACATTTCAGCACAACAAAGGTATGTTGGAGCACAATTGGCCCAAAAAAAATAGTGAAGGGAAAGAAAACTCCCTTTACTACTTGAGCAGGATGATGACACCAAATGAGCTGAATTATTCACAAATTGAAAAGTTATGTTTGGCGCTAGTCTTCTCAATCCAAAAGTTGAAGCACTATTTTCAAGCTCATGTCATTCGTTTGGTTTCTAGAGCGAATCCCATCAAGTTTGTGATGTCAAAACCTGTCCTTAGTGATCGACTAGCAAGGTGGTACCTCCAGTTTCAACAATTTAAAATCATATACATCCCACAAAAGGATATAAAAGGACAAGCGTTAGTGGACTTCTTGGCAGATCACCCTATACCTGATGATTGGGAGCTAACTGATGAACTACCTGATGAGGATGCCATGGTCATTGAAGTTCAGCCTCCATGGAAGATGTACTTTGATGGTGTTGCACATCACGGAGGAGCTGGTGCTGGTGTAGTATTTGTCACTTCTCAAGGTGAAGTTCTGCCCTACTCTTTTACGTTGACGCAAATCTGCTCTAACAACGTTGCTGAGTATCAAGCACTAATACTTGGGCTCAAAATGGCTGCCGATATGAAGAAATTGCAATTGCAAGTCTTTGGTGACTCCCAGTTAGTGGTCAATCAGCTTTTAGGTAGTTACGAGGTTAAGAAGCTTGAACTACGCCTATATCATGATTACACTAAAAAGTTAATGGGATGGCTCAGTAATGTGACTATTCAGCATGTGCCAAGGAAAGAAAATAAGAAGGTTGATGCTTTAGCCGCCCTAGTTTCATCATGAGCCCTGCCTGATCAAGCGCAAGTTACTGTCTACCAAAAATGGGTAGTACTACCGCCAAATGAGCCTAAAGGTGAAGGAAACTCAAACATCTTGTCGTTGTTTCTGAAGACGAGAAAGAAGAATGGCGACAACCCGTTATCGACTACTTGTGCTATGGGATACTTCCAGAAAATCCGTCGTCGTGCACCTCGCTTCCTTTAATACAAAGATACCCTATACAGAAGATCATTCGAGGGACTACTCTTGCGATGCTTAGGGGAAGATGAAGCACTCCAAGCTTTGCAAGAAGCGCATTCTGGGGTATGTGGGTCACACCAGTCTGGACCAAAGCTCGACTTCCATATAGAAAGGATGGGATATTATTGGCCAACGATGGTAAAATATTGCTTGGACTACGCTCGAAGATGCAAGGCTTGTCAATTCCATGCAAATTTTATTCATCATCCTCTTGAAATGTTTCATCCGACTGTGGCATCCTGGCCGTTTGATGCTTAGGGATTGGATGTTGTTGGACCACTGCCAAAGTTCTCTGGTGGGCACCTATACATCCTGGCTGTAACCGACTACTTCTCAAAATAGGCTGAAGTTGTTGCTCTCAAGGAAGTAAAGAAGGAAAATGTTGCAAATTTTATCCGAGTAAACATTATTTATCGCTTTGGCATTCCTCACTACATAATAACGGATAATGGAAAGCCATTCGATAATAGGTTGATGAACAAGATTTGTGATCTCTTTGGCTTCAAGTAACGTAACTCTTCGATGTACAATGCTGCCGCCAATGGTCTAGCTGAGGCATTCAACAAAACTCTATGCAACTTGCTAAAGAAAGTCGTCTCCAAATCCAAATAAGATTGGAATGACCGTATGGAAGAAGCTCTATAGGCATATAGGACGACTCACTGCACGCCAACACATGCGACTCTTTATTCACTTGATTATGGAGTCAAAGCCGTCTTGCCACTTGAGCGTTAAATACCTTCGTTACGATTGGCTATTCAAGAAAGCATCACTGATGAAGAAAATGCTCGACTTCAATTAGCAGAGTTGGAAGCTCTTGATGAAAAGAGGTTGGAAGCTCAACAGAGTCTTGAATGTTATCAAGCCCGATTATCTCGCGCCTTCAATAAAAGAGTTTATCCGAGATCCTTTCAAGTAAGAGATCAAGTCCTTGCCATACGAAGACCCATAATTACTTCCCATAAACCTGCAGGGAAGTTCACTTCAAAATGGTATGGGCCATATGTCGTACAAGAAGCTTACTCAAGTGGGGATTACAAGCTAGTTAATGCAGATGGCATGAGAATCGGCCCTATCAGTGGCAAGTTTTTGAAGAAGTATTATCCTTGAAGTTGCAACGCTCCTTGACGCACAAACCTAAAATGCATGTTGCTACACTCCTGGCCCGCATGATTCTAAACTGTGTACGGCCCCTGCAAAAAAAAAGAGTCCGCCAGATTAAAAACTTCGAAAGAGGCGGCCTAGGCAAAAGTTAGGACATAAAAAAAATTACCCAGTCTGAACTACGGTATGACTTGATCCTCTACGCCGAGGTACGTAGGCAGCTTAGAGTTTTATTCTAAGTTCAGTTGTATAATTTTAAAATATACATATTGCCCCAATTGTTATTCGAATGAAGTATGAAGGAATGTAAAATCAAGTTGAAATGCCATCCTCTTGTTGAACTTTGATCTCATTTGCTTTAAAGGGGACAAGCTTCCATAGTAAATTGGTGTCTTCAATGGAATGATTATAGTATTTTAGGAGGCTACCAAGTATTTGCAATAAAGCCTGGTGATTCTTTATGCCTTCAAGTAGAAGTCTGAAAATCTGCCAGTCTTTAAGTTGAAGTATTCAAGCCCTCAAAGTCCATCGACCTTCAAGTTGAAGTCTTCACGTTCGCCACCCTTCAAGTTGAGATATCTAAGCCTTCCAGGTCTCCAAGTTGAAGTCTTCAAGTTGAGGTCCTCAAACTCGTTGGTCTTCGAGTGGAAGTATTTGGGCCCTCAAAATTTTCAGATTGAAATATCAAAGTCCGCCGAATCTTCAAGTTTGTCGGTCTCAATTTGAAGTCTGCAAAGTCCACCGAATCTTTAAAGTTTTTCAAGTGTTCAAGTTGACCTCGTCAAGTCCATGAAGTCTTCGAGTTGAAGCTTTATAACTTTCCAATCTTTAGGTGGACATATAAGTCCCTTTGCACCTTAAGTCGGTCTCTTCGTGGGTTTGTCCTTAAAAGAAACTATAACTTCCCAATCTTAAGGTGGACATATGAGTCCCTTTGTACCTTAAGTTGGCCTCTCCGGTAGTCGGGCCATTTTGAGAGTAATCTCTCCGATAGTCGGGTCATTGAGAGCAATCTCTCCGATAATCGGGCCATTGAGAGTAATCTCTCCGATAGTCGGGTCATTAAGAGTAATCTCTCCGATAGTCGAGCCACATTGAGAGTAATCTATCCGATTGTCGGGTCATTAAGAGTAATCTCTCCGATAGTCGAGCCACATTGAGAGTAATCTATCCGATAGTCGGGCCACATTGAGAGTAATCTCTCCGATAGTCGGGGTATGTTGAGAGTAATCTCTCCGATAGTCGGGGCACATTGAGATTAATCTCTCCGATATTTGGGCAGGGATGAGTACCCATCCCCTCACACCCTAAGACCGCCTTCTTCATAAATGTATCATCTTGTTGAACAAGAACATATCTTTCTCGCTTGACTTATAAAAAGGAAAAAAGATAATAAAACAAGAAAAGAAGAAGAAAAGACCTTCGCGTCAATGCTTCCAAGTCGTCAAAAGTAGACACAAAGTGACTTGCAATACTGCGAATTGATATTCACGATTGGAGCATGCAGCCATATATATAGATGTCAGAGACTGCTTGCAAGAGTATATTAACAATGTGGGAACAACGACAATTCGTAATTGATGCGAATTCGGACTCGTTAAAAAGCCAATTCGAAACAGATTTGGACTCCTTATCCAACTAGCTCGGTGAGGGAACATCGGCAGTGATTAAATCTTCCGTGCCAAAGTTGGAGTTGGTAAAGCAATTCTATTCTCGGTTGGATTCTAATAAAACTAATTCCATACGAACAAGCCTACCTTCTGCTAGAGACCGTTCGTATTATGTGTTCTCTTTTGTGTCAAAGTGATGTATACATGGCTTTTGTGAGGAAGTAGTAGATGATTTGTAGTCAGGTGTTATGAAGGTTTCATATTTGTTTAGCATTTATGTTAACGAAAGGCTTCAGTTGCAAGGCTTGGATATGACGTTGACTTTGGTGCATAAATGTGGCCGTTTGTTTGAATTAGTTTATTCAAAGAGACTAGTTTAAAAGCAATATTCGTCATTGCATTGTCCAGTAGTTCTGAAGCTTTGATATAATTCAATTATGTGAAAATTGATTTTTCTTATTTAAGCTACCATCTAAAGGATATATGTCTAAATTAAGTCATACTTCAAGCCTGGTTTTGAGGTTTGTCAAAATTATTTACACTTCAAACAAGTCTTGAAGTAGGGGACATTTGTAGGCATATAAATTTTATTAAAATTAAATCCATATATTTATTTGGATTATATTTTAAATTCAAGATATATTAATCCAAATAAATACTATGGGCTAATATAATTGAATTAATTATATAAGTCCAATACATATGAATTAAATAAAGGAATTTTTATGTTCCTATGCCATGTAGGAAACCTTATTACCCTCAGTGTTTAAGGTTTGACTTAACTACACTTAGTATACCAAATTACCAATTCTATACCATAGTGTATTTTAACCTAAAAAGCTAGCATCCTTAACTTGAGTAGTTTTTGTTAACATATTAAAATATGTCACCTAATTGAGTCCAGCTCATAAATTTTTTTAAATGACAATGACGAAGGAATGCTGAGTAATATCATACGTACACCTTTTCATGGATCGAGAATTCAAATTTTGTAGAAAATTGAAGAGCAGATATCACAATCATTTTTATATTCTAGTCGTACCATTGGACTACGTACAACCATGTGATGGAGAGTATTAATTTTGTAAAATCTGAACTTAAGTTTGATAAATAAATATTTATTTATTTCTTTATTTAATTACATATTAATATTCCCACTATGGATTATTAATTATCAATTTATTTTTTAGTCCAAAGCCATAAAGTAAAAGAATCACAACATTAGTGTATCAACTACATCTTCTTGACAACAATTGAAGAATGTAAAAATTCCTATATGGCATAGGAGTGTAAAAATGCATCTACAATTGAAAATAATGTATCTACAATCAGAATACAAATAATTTATAATTCATCTACAAAATATCTACAAACTGGGTATATTGAATTTTAATATCCCAATTCCCATTCGATTGTAGTTTAATTGGAATTTTCGACATAATTGCATTTTTTGCAGAAGATTTGTAGAAGATTTAGTCGTTTTTGATTTGTGAAAACAGAAAACAAAGCATCTACAATTAGAATACAAATAATCTAAAATTTATCTACAAAATATCTACAAACTGGGTACATTGAATTTTATATCCCAATTCCCATTCAATTGTAGCATAATTGAGATTTTTGACATAATTGTATTTTTTCAAAAGATTTGTAGAAGTTTTAGCCGTTTTTTATTTATGAAAACATAAAATAAAGCATCTACAATCAGAATACAAATAATCTACAATTTATTTCTGCAATATGTCTTGTTCTTCTTCTTCTTCTTCAAGTTTCAATTTGAAATTCAGTCAAAACCAAGTCTAATCTTCACCAAAACCCCTCAAAATTGAGATATAAACTTCAAACCATATTCCCGGTTATTTTCAACAACACCCAATCCAAACAAATAATGATTTTTGAAAATCCAAATTTGAATTCAAAGCTTTCAAGCTTTTTAATGGCTGTCAATGGTGGAATTGCTGCTCTCTTTTCATTTGCTTTGTATTACTGAAATTTGCGATTGAGAAATAGAGAGAGATGTAGAGAGAAGTCGGATATATATATGATATTTGGATAATTTTCTGTATTAATGATCTGGCAAATTACTAATGATTTCGTAGATTTTCTAAATTACTTTTACAAATGATGAAGATATAAATAAAGTTAACTGTTCTGAGATGTTGATTGTAATGTTTAGTTTCATAAAGTCAATATAAAGTAATTGTTCAGTATCTTTTCCTTTCCTTTAATGTTCAGCTTCACAAAGTCAATAAAGAAAAAATAAAATAGGGATGAAGGGCATCTACGGCAATTCGATGGTGCATGGAATCTTTACCAGTCAAAAGAAAAAACTAGTAAGGAATTAGGAAGGAATCAGCTCCTAATAATTAGTATTTAATGAATGGTATAATAATTGTAGAAAAACTGTGAACATAGCGGATAAATATAAAACTATGCACATTTTTGGTAATAAGGTTTCATATATGGTATAAGAAGGAAAAAGTCTCTCAAATAAATAAGTCTTAATCCATTGGGCTAAAGTGATGAGCCCACTTCATTAGGCCTAAATATCATCTTCCTAGAAGCCCAGTTTGGTGCCTTGTGTCAAATGACGTGGCACGCCAAATCAAACGAAAGAGCCAATAGGATCATACCACTTGTCAAAATGACAAGGCATGCCAAGTCACACTAAAAGGCCAATGAAATCGCGCCACTTGTTCAAGTGACATGTTCGGGCCAATCAAATGCGGCCATGTCACACTTTAATTTGATTGGTCGGAAAGAGTTTGTTCTTATCATAACTATTCCCCCCCCCCCCCACAACTATAAATTGGGGTCTTCTGTGATGACCCAAACAATCATCACTTATTTAAATTGAATTCTATGACTCCGAGGCCTTGAAAACCTCATTTTGAATTACCTCGATTTGCGTGTGCAGTCAAGGCGTGTAGCTGGAAAGCTTATATATGAAATTTTATGAAAAATACTAAGTTTTGATATTAAAATGAATTAATTTGACTTTGGTCAATATTTTGGGTAAACAGATCCGGACTTGTGATTCGACGGTCCCGGAGGGTCCGTAGGGAAGTATGGGACTGGGGCATATGCCCGAAATCGAATTTTGAGGTCCTGAACCCGAGTAATGAATTTTTTTGTGAAATTATTTTGTTTAAAATGTTTAATAAAAATGGAAATGAAATCTGATTAGAAAGTGATGGTATCGGGCCCGTATTTTGGTTCCGGCATCCGGTACAGGTCTTATATATGGTTTAAGCACTTTCTGTAAAGTTTGGTTGAAAACGGACGCCGTTTTACGTGCTTAAAATGGAAAGTTTGATGTTTTATGAAATTTGGAAGAAATCATGGATTTTAAGGTTTAATTCGTTGTATATGATATTATTTTGGCGATTTGATCGCATGTAAGTTCGTAGGATATTTTTGAGTTAGTGTATGTGTTTGGTTAGGAGCCCCGATGGCTCAGGAGTGTTTCAAAGGTGTTTCGGGGTGGTTTTGGAATTAGGAAAAATTGCAGAAAATCTGCAACAAGTGAACAGGCCATTTCTTCTTTGCGATCGCGACCTCCCTTCCACGATCGCGATGCCTTAACTGTTCCCTTCTTCGCATTCGCGATCCATTGCACGTGTTCGCGAAGCTTCAACGTGTCCTTCTTCGCATTCGCGTATGCCCACTTGAGATCGCGTAGCTTTGCGGACTCCTTCATCGCGTTCGCGTGAAGTCCCACGCGTTCGCGTAGGCCAATTTCTGGGCATCCAATATTTTCTTCTCCGCGTTCGCGATACCTGTCTCGCGATCGCGATAGCCCATCAGTGCTACCCTTCGGGAACTCTGTCAGCATGTCGCGATTGCGAAGGGTAATTTTTTTCAACGATTTTAAATACCCAAAACATAACCCATTTCGGGATTATTACCATATTTCACAAAAACCTCTCTTCTCCACAGCCTTTGAATGATTTCTGGAGCATTTCTTCACCAAAGTTTCTTGGGTAAGTATTGCTTAACTCGTTTTCTTCATTTTTCATCAATATCATTTGAATTCCTAGGCCTAAAATATGTGAAAATAGGTAGAAAATTAGAGAATTGGGTAGGGTTAAGGCTTTTTAATTTTTCTTGATTTAACCTCGTTTTGGGGTCGAATTTGAAAGAAAATTATATATTCGGGCTCGTGAGTGAATGGGTGATCGAAATTTGGTTCGAACATCGTGTTTTGACCAAGAGGGCAGATTTTTGAAATTATGGAAGAACGTTAGAAAATTATAATTAGGCATTAGAGTTTGATTGTTGAGTATTTGTTGATGATATTAAATCAATTGTGTATAGATACGATCAAATTGGAGCCAAATTTGAAAGGAAAAGTGGTGCTTAAGGATTGAGTTGACCATAGAACTTCGAAGTAAGTATTTGGTATAACCTTAGCTTGAGGGAATATGAGTTGAGTCTTATATTCTACTTGCTAATTGTCGAGTACGACGTATAGGCATGGTGACGACTATCTATACGTTGGTGTCTAGCATGACCGTGAGTCCTTATATTTTGAATATTCGGATTATGTTGTATCTTCCGTGTTCAAATGAAAATTTTTATATGTCGTGAAGAGCATGTGAAAGAAATTGTAATATTTATCATTTGAGGAGCGTTGGCTCAAATTATAAGATGGATTGAGAAAGTATACGAAATGATTAAACCCTTTGGAGCATTGGCTCAAGTGGTGAAATGAATTACAAGTAAGAAATGAAAGAAAGAGAAAGAATTATGGAATAATTCCCTTACCGAGATATTTTGTTAAATTGTTGGTATCTCCCTTGCCGGAAATTTTATTGCTTAATTGTAGTGCCCTTTATTAGGATCTCTATTATTATTATGTTTACTTCCTTGCCCCTTATTTGTGATTGTTGTTTGGGTGAGGAAGAGTGATAAAGCACGAAGGGTGACTCCGTGCATTGTATGATATTTGTGGATCGGGTTGCACGCCGCAACAATAGAAATTGTGGATCGGGTTGCACGCCGCAACAATTTTAAATGACATGGATCGGGTTGCACGCCGCAACAATAGAAATTGTGGATCGGGTTGCATGCTGCAACAATGCTAAATGATATAGATCGGGTTGCACGCCGCAACAGTGTTGTTATATATTGGGATCGGGTTGCGCGCTGCATCAATCAATGATACGAGTGTGTCTATTTTGGATATTTGTTTCTTTGTTTACTGTAAATTCTAAGCTGCCCTTAGATTGTTACTCTGGATTTACTGTTAATTGATGGTATACCTCCGCAACATGTTTTCCCCTCCCATATTTACTTGTTTATTCCTGTTTTAATTTCCGCCGCATATTGTATAACTGCACGGGTTTACTTGGTTGTCTTGTCCTAGCCTCGTCACTACTTCGTCGGAGTTAGGCAAGGCACTTACCAACACATGGGGTTGGTTGTGCTGATACTACACTCTGTGCTCTTTTGTACAGATCTAGGTTTCGGACAGCAACATCAGTAGCGCAGGTGTTAGCTTTCAGACCAGCGAGACATCGAGGTAGCCTTGCAGGCGTCCGCAGGCCCGACATGTCCTTTATCTTTATTTTCAGCTTGTTATCTCATGTATTCGAGACAAACGGTTTTATATTTCTTTCAAACGGTTGTGTTTAGTATTCCTAGCAGTTCGTGAGTAATGTGACACCAGTTCTTGGGCAGAGGTTTATGTTGAATTTCCATATATCATTTAGTTTTATTAACTTAAGTATTCCGCTCATTAAATTTATTCCGATGTATTTATATTATCATTGTTAAATCGCTAAATAAAGAATTTGATTAACAAAGACTGGATAGATAAGAGTTGGCTTGCCTAGCTCCTATTAGTAGGCGCCATCACGACTCCCGAGGGTGGGAAATTCGGGTCATGACAAGTTGGTATCAGAGATCTAAGTTACATAAGTCTCACAACTCACGAACAAGCTTAGTAGAGTCTGAGGGATTGGTATGGAGACGTCTGTATTTATCCCCCAGAGGCTACATAGCTAGGAAAATTTCACATTTGTTCTTTCCTGTCGTGCGGATTTGTTCCTCAAATGCTAATTGAATTTCTACTTTGTTCTTTCGCAGATGGCGAGAACACGCACTTCCTCTTCTACCACTCAGAAGCTGGAGGCCCCAACAACAGCTCCCACTAGGGGTAGAGGACGAGGCCGAGGCCGTGTTAGAGGCCGAGGTAGGGGCAGAGCTAAGCCCCGAGCAGCAGCACCAGTGGCGGAGCCTCAGTTTGATTTTTAGGAGGAGATTCCAGCCCCGGCAGTTCAGGTAGGCCCAGCTCAGGTCCTAGAGGGGTTCATTGCCACCCCAGTTCTTCAGGACGCTCTGGTTCGATTGGTAGGCTTTATGGAGAGTGTCACCCGAGTGGGTTTGCTTCCAGCAGCACCAGCCATTTCTTGGGTTGGAGGAGGGGCTCAGACTCCTGCTACATGCACTCTGGAGCCAGTAGCTCCTCAGGCTCAGGTTCCAGTGGTTCAGCCAGCTATGGCAGTTCAGCCGGGTGTAGTGGCTCAGGCCAGCGAGGGAGCAGCTATGTACACCGATGCTTTGTGGAGGCTGGATAGATTCACCAAGATTTTCACTTCTACATTCAGCGGAGCATCTATTGAGGATCCCCAAGATTATCTGGATAGTTGTCACGAGGTTCTTCGGAACATGGGTATCGTTGAGACCAATGGAGTTGATTTTGCTACTTTTCGTCTGTCTGGATCCGCCAAGACTTGGTGGAGGGATTATTGTTTAGCTAGACCAGTCGGATATCCATCATTGACTTGGGAGCAGTTCACAGTGTTGTTTCTGGAGAAGTTTCTTCCCCTGACTTAGAGAGAGGCCTTTCGGAGGTAGTTTGAGCGCCTTCATTAGGGTTCCATGACGGTCACTTAGTATGAGACCAGGTTTATTGATCTAGCTCGCCATGCTTTTGTCATACTTCCCACCGAGATAGAGAGGGTGAGGAGGTTTATTAATGGTCTTATTCAGCCGATCCGTCTCCAGATGGCCAAGGAGGTTGGGAGCGATATCATATTTCAGGAGGTAGATAACGTGGCCCGCCGAGTTTAGATGGTTCTATCATAGGGAGGAGTTCATAGGTCATATAAGAGGCCCCGTCATTCAGGAAGATTTAGGGGTACCTTGTTTGGGGATAGAGATTCATATGGTAGAGGTCATCCTCCTAGGCCCTTTCAGTCAGCTCTCCAGGTTTCTCACGGTGCATCAGGTGGTCGTGGTTCTCATGCACACTATTCTGATCAGCAGTCATTAAGTGTGCTGCCAGCTCCTATTAGCACACCGCCACTTCAGAGTTTCCGTGGAGGTCATTCAGGTCGCCAGGGTCAGTCTTAGTTTTCTCAGCCATATCATTCGGGTGAATGTTATGAGTATGGTGAGTATGGTCACATCAGGAGGGCTTGCCCGATGTTGAGGGGTGCTAAGCCGCAACATCAGGGTTTTCGTGCCATAGTACTACACCAGGTGTTCCACAACCCGCCCAACCAGTTACAGGTGGGGGTAGATGTGCTAGAGATGGAGGTAGAGGTGCTAGAGGTGGAGCAGTAGGCCGTCCCAAAGATATGGTTCAGGGTAGTGGGGCCCATCCCTAATGTTATGCTCTGCCAGCCAGGCCAGAGGCCGAATCTTCAGATGCAGTCATTACAGGTACTATTCTGGTTTGTGATAGAGAGGCTTCAGTGCTATTTGATCCAGGGTCTACGTATTCGTATGTGTCTTCTTATTTTGCATCGTACCTAGTTTTGCCTAGTGATCCACTAAGTGTTCCTATTTATGTGTCTACATAGGTGGGTGAATCTATTATGGTCGAACGAGTTCATCTTTCATGTATCGTGGTGAATGGGGGCCTTGAGACCCGTGTTGATTTGTTGCTTTTAGATATGGTCGACTTCGATGTTATATTAGGAATGGACTGGTTGTCCCTGTACCACGCTCTCTTGGATTGCCATGCTAAGACTGTTACCTTAGCTTTACCAGATTTTTCTCGTTTAGAGTGGAGGGGAACTCCTGGTCATTCCACCCGCAATGTTATTTCGTATGTGAAGGCTCGGCGTATGGTCGATAAGGGGTGTTTGGCTTATTTGGCCTATGTTCGTGATTCCAGTGCCGAGGTTCCCTCTATTGGTTCTGTGCCCGTGGTTCGCGAGTTTCCTGAGGTTTTCCCTTCAGACCTGCCGGGTATGCCACCCGATAGGGATAGTGATTTCTGCATTGATTTGGCTCCGGGCACCTAGCCCATTTCTATTCTGCCATATCCCATGGCCCTGCCAGAGTTGAAGGAGCAGTTGCAATACTTGCTTGAGGAGGGTTTCATTAGACCCAGTGTTTCGTCGTGAGGTGCGCCGGTGTTATTTGTAAAGAAGAAGGACGACTTGATGAGAATGTTCATTGATTACCGGTAATTGAATAAGGTTACAATTAAGAATAAGTATCCACTACCGAGGATTGATGATTTATTTGATCAGCTTCATGGTGCTAGGGTGTTTTCCAAAGTTGACTTGCGATCAGGTTACCATCAGTTGAGGATTAGGGCATCTGATGTCCCTAAGACAACTTTCCGCACTCGGTATGGGCATTACGAGTTCTGGTTATATCGTTCGGTTTGATAAATGCCCCAGCAGCCTTTATGGACTTGATGAAGAGTGTTCAGGCCTTATTTAGATTCATTCGTAATAATGTTCATTGATGATATTCTGATATACTCCCGCAGTCAGGAGGAGCATGAGCAGCATCTTAGAGTGGTTCTCCAGACTCTGAAGGATAGTCAGTTATATGCTAAGTTTTCGAAGTGTGAATTCTGGTTGGATTCAGTTGCATTTCTAGGTCATATTGTATCAACGGAGGGTATTCAAGTGGATCCAAAGAAGATATAGACAGTCAAGAACTGGCCTAGACCAGCATCAACTACAAAGATTCGGAGTTTCTTGGGGTTGGCAGGCTACTATCGTCGCTTCGTGGAGGGTTTTCATCTATTGCAGTCCCAATGACCAGATTGACCCAGAAAGGTGACCAGTTCAGGTGGTCGGAGGAGTGCGAGGAGAGCTTTCAGAAGCTCAAGACAACTCTGACTACGGCACCAATATTGGTTTGGCCACAGGTTCAGGGACTTATACAGTCTTTGTGATGTTTCCCGAGTTGGGCTTGGAGCAGTGTTGATGCAGGATGGCAAGGTTATTGCCTGTGCTTTGAGGCAGTTGAAGATTCATGAAAAGAACTATCCAATGCATGATTTAGAGTTGACAGCCATTGTTCACGCCTTGAAGATTTGGAGGCACTATTTGTATGGTGTGGCATGTGAGGTGTTCACTGATCACAAGAGTCTACAGTACTTGTTCAAGAAAAATGAGTTGAATTTGAGGCAGAGGAGATGGTTGGAGCTGTTGAAGGATTATGATATCACCATTTTATATCACCCGAGGAAGGACAATGTGGTGGTCGATGCTTTGAGTAGGAAGTCAGCCAATATGGACAATCTTGCTTTTATTCCGGTCAGCCAAAGGCTGCTTGCCTTGGATGTTCAGGCTTTCGCCAACCGATTTGTGAGGTTGGATATTTCTGAGCCTAGTCGAGTATTGGCTTGCACGGTCACTCGCTCTTCATTATTGAAGCGTATCTGTGATCGGTAGTTTGATGATCCCCATTTGTGTGTCCTTAGAGACACGGTGCAGCGAGGAGGTGACAAGCAGGTTACATTAGATGCTGATAGAGTTTTGAGATTGCAGGGGCAAGTTTGTGTGCCTAATGTTAACGGGCTTCGAGAGTTGATTCTAGAGGAGGCCCATAGTTCCCGGTATTCTATTCATCCAGGCACCGTAAAGATGTACCAGGATTTGCGGCAGCATTATTGGTGGCATAGAATGAAGAAGGATATTGTGGCATATGTGGCGCGGTGTTTGAATTGTCAGCAGGTTAAGTATGAGCATCAGAGGCCTGGTGGTTTATTTCAGAGGATTGAGCTTCCTGAGTGGAAGTGGGAGAAAATTACTATGGACTTCGTTACTGGACTTCTGTTGACCCGGAAGAAGTTCGATGTAGTTTGGGTCATTGTTGATAGGCTGACCAAGTCGGCGCATTTCATTCTCGTGGCAGTCTCCTATTCATACGAGAGGTTAGTTGAGATTTATATCCGGGAGATTGTTTGCCTTTATGGTGTGCTGGTATCTATCATTTTGATCGAGGTACGCAGTTTACCTCACATTTTTGGAAAGCAGTTTAGCGAGAGTTAGTCACCCAGGTGCAGTTGAGCACAACATTTCATCCCCGGACATACGGGCAGTCCAAACGGACTATTCAGATTTTGGAGGATATGCTCCGAGCTTGTGTTAGTGACTTTGAAGGTCCTTGGGATCAGTTCTTGACTTTAGCGGAGTTTGCCTACAACAACAGCTACCAGTCGAGCATCCAGATGGCTCCTTATGAGGCTTTATATGGTAGACAGTATCGGTCTCCGGTTGGATAGTTCGAGTGGGGAGAGGCTCGGTTGTTAGGTACAGAGTTAGTTCAGGAGGCCTTGGACAAGGTCATGATCATTTAGGATAGGCTTCGTTCAGCTCAGTCTAGGCAAAAGAGCTATGCAGATCCTAAGGTTTTAGACGTAGCTTTCATGGTTGGTGAGCGGGTATTGCTCCGAGTGTCGCCTATGAAGGGCGTGATGAGATTTGGGAAGAAGGTAAAGCTTAGCCCTAGATTCATTGGTTCGTTTGAGATTCTTGATCGAGTGAGAGAGGTGGCTTATAGACTTGCATTTCCGCCTATCTTATCACCCGTACATCCAGTTTTTCATGTATCCATGCTTCGGAGGTATCACGGCAATCCAGCCCACGTGTTAGATTTCAGCACTGTCTAGTTGGACAAGGACTTGTCTTATGAGGAGGAGCCGATAGCTATTCTTGACTGGCAGGTTCGTCAGCTGAGATCCAAGAATTTCCCCTCTGTTCGTGTTCAGTGGAGAGGTCAGCCTCCTAAGGTATCGACCTGAGAGTCCGAGTCTGATATGCGGAGCCGTTATCCTCATCTTTTCCCCGACTCAAGTACTTCTTTCTTTTGTCCGTTCGAGGACGAATGGTTGTTTTAGAGGTGGAGAATATGATGACCCAAACGGTCATCACTTGTTTTAAATTGAATTCTATGACTCCGAGGCCTTGAAAACCTCATTTTGAGTCACCTCGATTTGCGTGCACAATCCGGGTGCGTAGCTGGAAAGCTTATATATGAAATTCTGTGAAAAATGCTAAGTTTTGATATTAAAATGAATAAATTTAAATTTGGTCAACATTTTGGGTAAACGGACCCAGACTCGTGATTCGACGGTCCCGGAGGGTCCGTAGCAAAATATGGGACTCGGGCGTATGCCTGGAATCGAATTTCGAGTTCCTGAGCCCGAGTAATGAATTTTTTTTGTGAAATTGTTTTTTTGAAATGTTTAATGAAAATAGAAATGAAATCTGATTAGAAAGTGATGGTATCAGGCCCGTATTTTGGTTCCGGCGCCCGGTACAAGTCTTATATATGGTTTAAGCACTTTCTGTAAAGTTTGGTTGAAAACGGACGTCGTTTGACGTGTTTCGGGCTTAAAATGGAAAGTTTGATGTTTTATGAAATTTGAAAGAAATCATGGGTTTTAAGGTTTAATTCGTTGTATATGACGTTATTTTGGCGATTTGATCGCACGTAAGTTCGTAGGATATTTTTGAGTTAGTGTATGTGTTTGGTTAGGAGTCCCGAGGGCTTGAGAGTGTTTCAGAGGTGTTCCGGGGTGGTTTTGGACTTAGGAAAAATTGCAGAAAATCTGCAACAAGTGCACAAGCCATTTCTTCTTCGCGATCGCGACCTCCCTTCCGCGATCGCGATGCCTTAACTGTTCCCTTCTTCACATTCGTGATCCATTGCACGTGTTCGCGAAGCTTCAGAGTGTCCTTCTTCGCATTCGCGTATGCCCACTTGCGATCGCATAGCTTTGCGGACTCCTTCATCGCGTTCGCGTGAAGTCCCACGCGTTTGCATAGGCCAATTTCTAGGCGTCCAATATTTTCTTCTCCGCGTTCGCGATACCTGTCTCGCATCACGATAGCCCATCAGTGCCACCCTTCGCGAACGCGGTCAGCATGTCGCGATCGCGAAGGGTAATTTTTCCCAGCAATTTTAAAGATCCAAAACAGAACCCATTTCGGGATTATTCCCATATTTCATAAAAACCTCTCTTCTCCACAGCCTTTGAACGATTTTTGGATCATTTCTTCACCAAAGTTTCTTGGGTAAGTATTGCTTAACTCGTTTTCTTCATTTTCCATTAATATTATTTGAATTCCTAGACCTAAAACATGTGAAAATAGGTAGAAAATTAGAGAATTGGGTAGGGTTAGGGCTTTTTAATTTTTCTTGAATTAGACCTCGTTTTGGGGTCGAATTTAAAAGCAAATTATATATTCGGGCTCGTGAGTGAATGGGTGATCGGAATTTGGTTCGATCCTCGTGTTTTGACCAAGCGGGTCGGGGTCGATTTTTGAAATTTTGGAAGAATGTTAAAAAATTATAATTAGGCATTAGAGTTCGATTGTTGAGTATTTGTTGATAATATTAAATTAATTGTGTATAGATACGATTGAATAAGGAAAAGCGGTGCTTAAGGATTGAGTTGGCCATAGAACTTCGAGGTAAGTATTTGGTCTAACCTTAGTTTGAGGGAATATGAGTTGAGTCTTATATGCTACTTGCTAATTGTCGAGTACGACGTATAGGCATGGTGACGAGTATCTATACGTTGGTGTCTAGCATGACCGTGAGTCCTTATATTGTGAATATTTGGATTATGTTGTATCTTTCGTGTTTAAATGAAAATTTCTATATGTCGCGAAGAGCATGTGAAAGAAATTGTGATATTTAATATTCGAGGAGCGTTGGCTCAAATTATAAAATGGACTGAGAAAGTATAAGAAATGATTAAACCCTTTGGAGCATTGGCTCAAGTGGTAAAATGAATTACAAGTAAGAAATGAAAGAAAGAGAAAGAATTGTAGAATAATTCCCTTGCCGTGATATTTTGTTAAATTGTTGATATCTCCCTTGCCGGGAATTTTATTGCTTAATTGTAGTGCCCTTTATTGGGATCTCTATTATTATTCTATTTACTTCCTTGCCCCTTATTTGTGATTGTTGTTTGGGTGAGGAGGAGTGATAAAGCACGAAAGGTGATGTCATGCATTGTATGATATTTGTGGATCGGGTTGCACGCCGCAACAATGCTAAATGATATGGATCGGGTTGCACGCCACAACAATGGAAATTGTGCATCGGATTGCACGCCGCAACAACGCTAAATGATATGATCGGATTGCACGCCGCAATAGTGTTGACATATATTGGGATCGGGTTGCGCGCCGCATCAATCAATGATACGAGTGTGTCTATTTTGGATATTAGTTTTTTTGTTCACTGTGAATTCTAAGCCGCCCTTCGACTGTTACTTTGGGTTTACTTTTAATTACTGGTATACCCCCGCAACATGTTTTCCCCTCCCATATTTACTTGTTTATTCCTGTTTTATTTTCCGCCGCATATTGTATAACTGCACAGGTTTACTTGCTTGTCTGGTCCTAGCCTCGTCATTACTTCGCCGGAGTTAGGCTAGGCACTTACCAGCACATGGGGTCGGTTGTGCTGATACTATACTTTGTGCTCTTTTGCACAGATCCAAGTTTCGGACAACAACAATTAGTGCGGGTGTTAGCTTTCTGACCAACGAGACATAGAGGTAGCCTTGCAGGCGTCCGCAGGCCCGGCGTCTCCTTTATCTTTATTTTCAGCCTGTTATCTCATGTATTCGAGACAAACAGTTTTATATTTCTTTCAAACGGTTGTGTTTAGTATTCTTAGTAGTTCGTGAGTAATGTGACACCAGTTCTTGGTAGAGGTTTATGTTGAATTTCCGTATTTCCTTTAGTTTTATTAACTTAAGTCTTCCGCTCATTTAATTTATTCCGATGTATTTATATTATCATTGTTAAATCGCTAAATGAAGAATTTGGTTAACAAAGACTGGATAGATAGGAGTTGGCTTGCCTAACTCCTATTAATAGGCGCCATCACGACTCCCGAGGGTGGAAAATCCGGGTCGTGACATCTTCATAACCCAGAAAAGGGACCAGAAGCTATAACAAGAAGCAAGAAAGAGCTCGTAGATCAAACGCTGCAAATTCCTCCACAAGTGTCAAGCTTCAAGTAATCAAGAAATCAAGTTTAAGATCAAGAACGAAGAACGAATCAAGTTCGGGATCAAGAACGAGAAACCAAGCAAGTTCAAGTTCAAGCAATCAAACTCAAGATCAAGAACGAAGTCAAATCAAATACAAGGCGTTCAAGATCAAGGCTACTTGTTCGTGATAAATTTCGTGGCAACAATCAAAGTGTTCGCGACTGATAAATCAAATTCAAATTCAAGCTCAAGCTCAAAAGCCCTTGAATTTATATTAGAAAAGTAGAATTTGAGGAATCATAGAGATTGTACACTCAACTATTCGAAATAAAATACTACGATTGTTGCAATATTTCTCGGTCTTGATTTTATTTTTTTGACGCAAATTTATTATCTACAATCATAAAATAAATATTTATTTTGTTTTAAAAATATTTCTCAAAAATTTTTAATAATATTTTTAAGTATTGTATATTTATATTTATTTTATTTTCTAAACTTATGATTTACAAATTTCCTCACATTATCTCTAGTTTATTTTTATTATTCAATATTTTAGTTTTTGATTTTATCTATTAGACTTGAATTATGTGGATTTATCCACATTATGACTTTTTTTATCATAATATAAACTACTTTATCATCTCAAATTTAAATAAGTTTTACCTTTTTCTGTATGATATAAAATCTGAAATTTTGTTTTTTCTCTATTTATTTTTTATTTCTAATATTATATTATTCTATAACTAATATTATTACATTGTCATGTGGATCTTTATTAGCTTGTTTGAATTTAATATCTATATCTACCACACTCATTCTAATATAATAATTTAAAATCTTTCTCATCTCAAATTCAAATAATTTTTATCATTCTATTTTCTAATTTAGACCGCATTTTCAAAAAAAAATTTATGCTTTCTAATTTAAACTAACTTCACTCAATTCAAATATTAATCATATCCAAATATTTTCTTAATTATTTGAACACATTATATCTAAATATTGTAGTAATATTTAAGTATGAAATATTTATTTGCATCATTTATTATGACTTCATTATTCTTGTTATAAAAATATTTTTGACTGATTATTTAATTTTTTTACCTTATAAATAATTTGTATACTTTATGTAAGATCTTAATTTGCTGCTTGAATTTATTTTATTTTTAAACTCAATAAATCTTAGTATCTTAAGTAAATTTTAGTTTTATTTTATAGCTCCAAAGTATAAATAGTCATAGCTTATCTCAGTCTACGTCTTTCTATATTTTTTATTTTTTTATATTCTAGTTTTTTGGTTAATTTTTTACCTCCATATTTCTAGCTAATATAGAAGAAAATCTACAAGTGGATCGATATGTAGATATAAATATAGATATAGATACACATGTACATATAGATATAAAGATTAAATTTGTCTAAGATCTATTTGGATTATGTGTAAGATTTATTAAACTACTTCTATTTAATTATGTTTTCATTTATAATTCTTACATGCTGTCCTAAAATTGCCAAGTAACTTTATTTTAACTTGTCACTTGGCTTAACCACAATACATACTACTCTCCTTTTATAACAACTAGTATTAGTACCCGCGCGATACGCGGACATAAAGCATATCAAATTATGATTTGAGTTATTTAAATTATGTATGAATAACCTTAAATTAAACCTTCTATATATAAATTATTAATAATTATTTGATATTAATTAAGAAGCAGGACATGAAACCTTTTTTCAAATATCATAGTGGATAATTTATTTTCTTTTTCTATATCGATAATAACCCAACCCTTGTATTATATTTTACGGTCAATATTAAAGTCTAAAGAATACTATACAAGTAACATTGTGATCTGTCTTGTTTGAGCATATTAAATTATATAATTTTAACAAAATTCTTACTACCACTTTATTTTTTTATCACAAATTCAAATATCTTATCCTTCTACATTTTTAGACATAATTGTTTTCTCTTTTTTTGTTCCTTGCTTATAGTTTTGCATTATTTATTACTTAATATTGTTATACTATAATGTGATCTTTTATTAATCTTGTTTATTACCCTTTTAATAATCATCAATAAATATAAAAAAAAGTTATTCTTGAAATGTAATGTATTCTTACACTATTATCCACTTACTTGGATCTCTTTCATCATTTAAATCTATTAATAATATTTTTCACTACAATTTAATAATTTTATTTATTTATTTTTAATAAATTTAAAAATATAAGTATCCTCGCGCTATCTATATTTTCCTTTTTATACATATTTTTTTTTTACCTATACTCAAAATAAATAGATTTTCATTTTTCTATTCAATTAAAAATTCAAAATGAAGTATGATACTTTTTGTGACGACCCAAAGGGTCATCACCGGAGTTCTTCCTTTTTCCGTATTTTTAAGGCCTTGAAAACCTCACTTTTAGTCGTCTCGATTTGCGTGCACAGTCCGGGGGCGCAACCGAACAGTTTTTATGTTGAAATATATGAATTATGTGAAAAATTTGAAGAATTTTGATATTAATATAATTAAAGTTGACTTTGGTCAACATTTCTGGTAAACGGACCCGGACCCGGACCCGTAATTTGACAGTCTCAGAAAGTCTGTAGAAAAATATGGGACTTGGGCGTATGCTCGGAATCGAATTCCGAGGTCCCAGGCCCGAGAAATGAATTTTTCTGTGAAATTTTTTCTAAAATATTTAAGGAAAATGAAAATAAAATTTGATTAAAAAGTAATGGTATCGGGCTCGTATTTTGGTTCCGACGCCCGTTACAGTCATATATGTGGTTTAAGTGCTTCCTGTAAAGTTTGGTTAAAAACGGACGTCGTTTGACGTGTTTTGGCCTTAAATTGGAAAATTTGGAAGTTTATGAAATTTGAAAGATTTCTTGGATTTAAGGCTCAATTCATTGATTTTGATGTTATTTTGGCGATTTGATCGCTCGAGCAAGTTCGTATGATGTTTTTGAGTCAGTGTGCATATTTGGTTTGGAGCCCCGAGGGCTCGGGTGAGTTTCGGATAGGTATCGGGGTGGTTTTGGACTTAGAAAAATTGCCTAAAATCTGCAGCAGGCATTCCTTCTTCGCATTCGCATTCGCATCCCTCTAGTCGCGTTCGCGAAGCTTTCTTCCCCCCTCTTTTTCACGTTCGCGAGTAACTCCTCGCGTTTGCGTACCACAGAATCACAGACCCAGCTCATCCTTCTACGCGTCCGCGTGAAGGCTCCCTCGTTCGCGGAGCCTGGTCTGTTTCTTCCTCGCGTTCGCGTGGTGCCAGACGCGTTCGCGTAGGCCAAACGTGAAGCCCCAAAATTTTTTTCTTCGTGTTCGCAGAGTACCTTCGCGAACACCATGCCTGCCCAATTTTCTTCATCGCAAACGCGACCACGCGAACGTGTAGGGTAAAATCCTGCCCAGCGAATTTAAGTTCTGAAAACAGAACAGAAACGAGATTTTATCCCATTTCTCAAACCCTCTCTTCTCCACAGCTTTTGGGGCGATCTTTGGAGCATTTCTTCACCAAAGTTCATTGGGTAAGTATTATTTAACTCGTCTTCTTAATTTTTCATCAACATCAATCAAATTCTTAGGCCTAAACATGTGAAAATAGGTAGAAAATTAGAGAATTTGGTAGAGTTAGGGTTTTCAAATATTTGGTAATTTAGACCTCGTTTTGGGGTCGAACTTGAGAACAAATTATATATTCGGGCTCGGGAGTGAATGGGTGATCGGAATTTGGTTCGAACCTCGTGTTTTGACCACGTGGGCCCAGGGTCGATTTTTATATTTTTGGGTAGAATGTTTTAGAAAATGTATTTAGCCATTTGGATTAGTTTGTTAAGTATTATTGATGATATTAAATCAATTGTGTATAGATACGGTTGGATTGGAGCCAAATTTGAAAGGAAAGGCATTGCTTAAGGATTGAGTTGGCCGCAAAACCTTCGAGGTAAGTGTGTGATCTACCCTAGCTTGAGGGAATAGTAGTTGAGTCGTAATTGCTATTTGTTACTTGTCGAGTACGACGTATGGGCATGGTGACGAGTATCCATATGTTGGTGTCGAGCATGATCGTGGGTCTTAAATTGATAAATTCGTATTCTTATTTGATTCTATGAAAGACTTATTTGTTGAGCCTTGATACCGAGTATTGGTTTAAACTTTGTGAAGTGGAAATTTAATAGGATTGGTTATAGTTGATCCTCCCTTGTCGGGACGTTTGATTATTGGTTATTGGTTTCCTTACCGGTAATACATTATTTGATTATTTGTTATTGGTTTCTTTGCCGGTAATATATTGTTTGATTATTTGTTATTGGTTTTCTTTGCCAGTAATATATTGTTTGATTATTTGTTATGGGTTTTCTTTGCCGGTAATATATTGTTTGATTATTTGTTATGGGTTTTCTTTGCCGGTAATATATTGAACACTGAGTTAAAAATGAAATGGGAGCGGGTGGTACGCCTACCACAACTTATATTAATTATTGTTATTGGCCATAGTTGCTGGTGACATATTGTGCACTGTGTTGATAATGAAATGGGGGCGAGTGGTACGCCTACCACAGATTATATTAAAATGGAAACGAGTGGTACACCTACCACAACTTATGTTGATTATTGTTATTGGCCATAGTTGCCGGTGACATATTGTGCACTGTGTTGATAATGAAATGGGAGCGATGGTACACCTACCACAAGATATTAATTTGAAATGGGAGCGAGTGGGACGCCTACTATAGATTATATTGAAATGGGAGCGGGTGGTAAGCCTACCACCAGATATGAATGAAATGGGATCGGGTTTGCACGCCTGCAACAAGATGAGTTGAACTTGAAAGTGATTTTAATTTCATTACTCGTTTATTTTTGATATTATATTTTGTTGCCACCCCAGAGTATGTTTTCCCCTTCCCAAATATTACATGTTATTTCCTGTCATTTCTTGTTGTATATATATATTTAAACTGTACAGGTCTATGTGAGTGTCTGGTCCTAGCCTCGTCACTACTTCGCTGGGGTAGGCTAGACACTTACCAGCACATGGGGTCGGTTGTGATGATACTACACTGTGAGCATCTTTTGCACAGATACAGGTTTTGGACAGCAGCAGCAGTAGTTCAAGTGTTAGCATTTCAATCAGCGAGACACCGAGGTAGCTTTGCAGGCGTCTGCAGGCCCGGCGTCTCCTCTATCCTTATTTTTAGTCTGTTATCTCATGTATTCTAGACAAACAGTTTTATATTTCTTTCAAACGGTTGTGTTTAGTATCCTTAGAAGTTCGTGAGTATTGTGACACCAGTTCTTGGGTAGTGATTTACGTTTGGATTTCTGTATCGCATCTAGTAACATTTACTAAGTCTTCCGCTAAATTAATTTATTCCGCTATAATCATATTATTATCGCTAAATATTTTAAAATAAGAGTTTGTAAAAAAATGGAAAGATGAGTAAGATTTGGCTTGTCTAGCTCCCACTAGTAGGTGCCATCACGACTCCCGATGGTGGAAAATCCGAGTCGTGACAAGTTGGTATCAGAGCTCTAGGTTGCATAGGTCTCACAACTCACGAAGAACCTTAGTAGAGTCTGAGGGATCGGTATGGAGACGTCTGTATTTATCCCCCAGAGGCTACAGAGTTAGGAAAAATTTCACCGTTGATCTTTCCTGTCGTGCGAATTTGTTCTTCAAATGCTAATTGAATTTCTACTCTGTTCTTCCACAGATGGAAAGAACACGCGCTTTCTCATCTACTGACCAATAGCCTGAGGCCCCGGCAGCAGCTTCCGCTAGGGGCAGAGGCCGAGGTCGAGGCCATCCTAGAGGCCGAGGTAGGGGCAGAGCTCAGCCCCGAGCAGCAGCACCAGTGGCAGAGCCTCAGATTCATGTTGAGGAGGAGATTCCAGCCCCAGCAGCTCCAGTGGGCCCAGCTCAAGTACCAGAGGGGTTCATTACTACCCCAATTCTTCAGGACGCTCTAGTCCGATTAGTAGGCTTCATGGAGAGTGTCGTCCTAGCGGGTTATCTTCCAGTAGAACCAAACACTTCTCAGGCTGGAGGAGGGATTCAAACTCCTGTTACGCGCACTCAGGAGTAGGTAACTCCCCAAGTGCAAGCTCCGATGGTTCAGCTAGCTGTGGCAGGTCAGCAGGGTATAGTGGCTCAGGCCGGAGGAGAGATCATTTTTCAGAAAGGCGGCCAACGGTCAGATAAGAGGCCCCGTCATGTAGGTAGATTCAGTGGTACCTCGTCTGGGGGTAGAAATTCCTATGGTAGAGGCCATCCTCCTAGGCCCTTTCAGTCAGCTCTCCAGGTCACTCATGGTACTTCAGGTGGTCATTCAGGTCCACAGGGCCAGTCTCAGTTTCCCCAGCCACGACATTTGCGTGAATGTTATGAATGTGGCGAGTATGGTCATCTCAGGAGGGCTTGCCCGAGGTTGAGGGGCGCTCAGCCGCAACAGTCGAGGTCTTGCCATGCTTGTGGTGACCCGAGGCACATTGTCAAGTATTGCCCTCGAGCTTCAAGCAGCTCTCAGCATCAGAGTTCTCGTGTTATGATTCAGACAATAGGTGTTCAACAGCCCGTCCAGCCATCTAGAGGTGGGGGCAGAGGTCGTAGAGGTGGAGGTAGAGGTCATAGAGATGGAGCTCAGACCGCCAGAGGTGTAGGCCATCCAGCAGCCAGACAAGAAGTTGATCCTTCAGATGCAAACATTACAGGTAATATTTTGGTTTGTGATAGAAAAGCTTCAGTGTTATTTGAACTGAGTCTACGTATTCGTATCTGTCATCTTATTTTGCACCGTACTTGGTTCTGTGTAGTGATTCCCTGAGTGTTCCTATTTATGTGTCTACACTAGTGGGTGATTCTATTGTGGTCGATCGAGTTCATCGGTCTTGTATTGTGGTGATTGAGGGTCTTGAGACCCGTGTTGATTTATTGCTCTTAGATATGGTCGACTTTAATATTATATAGGAATGGACTGGCTATCTCCATATCATGCTATCTTGGATTTCCATGCCAAGACTGTGACCTTAGTTCTGCCGAATTCGCCTCATATAGAGTGGAAAGGAATTTCTGGTCATACTAATCGCAATGTTATTTCGTATGTTAAGGCTCGGAGTATGGTTGAGAAAGGGTGTTTGTCTTATCTAGCCTATGTTCGTGATTCCAGTGTCGAGGTTCCCTCTATCGATTCTGTGCCCGTGGTTCGCGAGTTTCCTGAAGTTTTCCCTTCAGACTTGCCGGGTATGCCACCCGACGGGGATATTGATTTTTGCATTGATTTAGCTCCGGGCACTCAACCCATTTCTATTCCACCATATCGCATGGCTCCGCCAGAGTTAAAGGAATTGAAAGAACAGTTGCAGGATTTACTTGAAAAGGATTTCATTAGACCTAGTGTTTCGCCGTGGGGCGCGCCGATTTTATTTGTAAAGAAGAAAGATGGTTCGATGAGAATGTGCATTGATTATCGACAGTTGAACAAGGTTACTATCAAAAATAAATATCCACTGCCGCAGATTGATGATTTATTTGACCAGCTTCAGGGTGCCAAGGTGTTTTCAAAGATAGACTTGAGATCTGGCTACCATCAGTTGAAGATTAGGGCATCTGATGTTCCTAAGACAACATTTCGCACTCGGTACGGACATTATGAATTCCTGGTCATGTCTTTTGGGTTGAAAAATGCCCCAGCAACTTTTATGGAATTAATGAATCGAGTGTTCAAGCCTTATTTAGACTTGTTCGTCATAGTCTTCATTGATGACATAGTGATATACTCTCGCAGTCAGGAGGAGCATGCGCAGCATCTCAGAGTGGCTCTTCAGACTCTAAAAAATAGTCAGCTATATGCAACATTTTCAAAGTGTGAGTTCTGGTTAAGTGCAGTTGCATTCCTGGGTCATGTTGTGACGGCAGAAGGTATGCAGGTTGATCCAAGGAAGATTGAGGCAGTCAAGAACTGGCCTAGACCAACATCAGCCACAGAGATCCGAAGTTTCTTGGGATTAGCAGGTTATTATTGGCGGTTTGTGGAGGGGTTTTCATCTATTGCAACCCCGATGACCAGATTGACCCAGAAAGGTGTCCAGTTCGAATGGTCAGATGAATGTGAGGCGAGCTTTCAGAAGCTCAAGACAGCCTTGACCACAACACTGGTGTTAGTTTTGCCCACAGGTTCGGGACCCTATACGGTTTATTGTGATGCTTCCCGTATTGGGCTTGGTGCAGTGTTGATGCAGGATGGCAAGGTCATTGCCTATGCTTTGAGGCAATTGAAAATTCATGAAAAGAACTATCCAGTACATGATCTGGAGTTGGATACGATTGTTCACGCATTGAAGATATGGAGGCATTATTTGTATGGCGTAGCATGTGAAGTATTCACCGATCACAAGAGTCTTCAGTACCTGTTTAAACAGAAGGAGTTGAATTTGAGGCAGAGAAGGTGGTTAAAATTGTTGAAGGATTATGATATCACCATTTTATATCACCCGGGGAAAGCAAATGAGGTGGTCTATGCTTTGAGCAGGAAGTCAGCCAGTATGGGCAGTCTTGCTTATATTCCGGCCAGTCAGAGGCCGTTTGCTTTGGATGTTCAAGCCTTAGCCAACCGATTTGGGAGATTGGATATTTCTGAGCCTAGTCGATTACTAGCTTGCATGGTCGCTCGCTCGTCATTATTGGAGCGTATCCGCGATCAGCAGTTTGATGATCCTCATTTATGTGTCCTTAAAGACACGGTTCAACGAGAAGGTGCCAAGCAGGTAACCTTAGATGCTGATGGAGTTTTGAGATTGCAAGGGCGAATTTGTGTCCCAAATGTTGATGGACTTCGAGAATTGGTTTTAGAGGAAGTTCACAGTTCCCGGTATTCTATTCATCCAGGCGCAGCAAAGATGTATTAGGATTTGCGGCAACATTATTGGTGGCGTAGAATGAAAAAGGATATTGTGGCATATGTAGCGCGGTGTTTGAACTGTCAACAGGTTAAATATGAGCATCAGAGGCCTGGTGGTTTATTTGAGAGAATTGAGTTTCCCAAGTGGAAGTGGGAGAGGATTACCATGGATTTCGTTACTAGACTTCCGATGACTCGAAAGAAGTTTGATGCGGTTTGGGTTATTGTTGATAGGCTGACCAAGTCAGCGCATTTTGTTCCGGTTGCCACCACCTATTCGTCTGAGAGATTAGCTGGGATTTATATCATGGAGATTGTTCGCCTTCATGGGGTGCCTATATCTATCATTTTGGATCGAGGTGCGCAGTTTACCTCGCATTTCTGGAAGGCGTTTCAACGAGAGTTGGGCACCCAAGTTTAGTTAAGTACATCATTTCATCCCCAGACGGACGGTCAGTCCGAGAGGACCATTCAGATTTTAGAGGATATGCTCCAAGACTGTGTTATTGATTTTGGAGTTTCGTGGGATAAGTTCCTGCCTTTGGCAGAGTTTGCCTATAATAACAACTATCAATCGAGCATCCAGATTGCTCCTTATGAAGCTTTGTATGGTAGACGGTGTCGATCTACGATTAGATTGTTCGAGCCGGGAGAGGCTCGGTTGTTGGGTACGGATTTAGTTCAGGAGGCCTTGGACAAGGTCAAGATCATTCAAGATAGGCTTCGTACAGCTCAGTCCAGGCAAAAGAGCTATGCAGATCGTAAGGTTCGAGATATAGCTTTCATGGTTGGTGAGCGGCTATTGCTTCGTGTATCGCCTATGAAGGGCGTGATGAGATTTGGGAAGAAGGGCAGACTTAGCCCTAGGTTTATTGGCCCATTTGAGATTCTTGATCGTGTGGGAGAGGTGGCTTATAAACTTGCCTTGCCACCTAGCTTGTCAGCTGTGCATCCAGCGTTTTATGTATCTATGCTCCAAAAGTATCACGGCGATCCATCGCACGTGTTAGATTTCAGCACTGTCCAATTGGACAAGGATCTGTCATATGAGGAGGAGCCGATAGCTATTCTAGACCGGCAGGTTCGACAGTTGAGGTCGAAGAGTTTTCCTTCAGTGCGTGTTCAGTGGAGAGGTTAGCCTCCTAAGGCATCGACTTGGGAGTCCGAGTCTGATATGCGGAGCCGTTATCCTCATCTATTCCCTGACTCAGGTATTTCTTTCTTTTATCCGTTCGAGGACGAACGGTTGTTTTAGAGGTGGAGAATGTGACGACTCAAAGGGTCATCACCGGAGTTCTTTCTTTTTCTATGTTTCCAAGGCCTAAAAAACCTCACTTTTAGTTACCTCGATTTGCATGCGCAGTCCGGGCGCACAACCGAAAAGTTTTTATGTTGAAGTATATGAATTATGTGAAAAATTTGAAGAATTTTGATATTAATATGATTAAAGTTGACTTTGTTCAATATTTCTGGTAAACGGACCCAGTTCCGTAATTTGATGGTCTCGAAAGGTCCATAGAAAAATATGGGACTTGGGCGTATGCCCGGAATCGAATTCCGAGGTCCCAGACCCGAGAAATGAATTTTTCCGTGATTTTTTTTCCTGAAAATGTTAAAGGAAAATGAAAATGAAATTTGATTAATAAGTAATGGTATCGGGCTCATATTTTGGTTCCAACGCCCGGTACATGTCATATATGTGGTTTAAGCGCTTCCTGTAAAGTTTGGTTGAAAACGGATGTCGTTTGACGTGTTTCGGCCTTAAATTGGAAAATTTGGAAGTTTATGAAATTTTAAAGATTTCTTGGATTTAAGGCTCAATTTATTGAGTTTGATGTTATTTTGGCGATTTGATCGCTCGAGCAAGTTCGTATGATATTTTTGAGTCAGTGTTCATATTTGGTTTGGAGCCCCGAGGGCTCGGGTGAGTTTCGGATAGGTATCGGGATGGTTTTGGACTTAGAAAAATTGCAGAAAATCTGCAGCAGGCATTCCTTCTTCGCGTTCGCGTCCCTCTGGTTGTGTTCGCGAAGCTTTCTTCCCCCCTTCTTCGCGTTCGCGAGTAACTCCTCGCGTTCGCGTACCACAGAATCCCAGACCCAGCCCATCCTTCTACGCGTTCGCGTGAAGGCTCCCGCGTTCGCGGAGCCTAGTCTGCTTCTTCCTCGCGTTCGCATGGTACCAGATGCGTTCGCGTATTCCAAACGTGAAGCCCCAAAATTTTCTTCTTCGCGTTCGCAGAGTACTTTCGCGAACGCGATGCCTGCCCAATTTTCTTCATCGCGAACGCGACCATAGTGACGCGAACGCGTAGGGTAAAATCCTGCCCAGGGAATTTAAGTTCTGAAAACAGAACAGAAGCAGGATTTTATCCCATTTCTCAAACCCTCTCTTCTCCACAGATTTTGGGGCGATCTTTGGAGTATTTCTTTACCAAAGTTCATTGGGTAAGTATTGTTTAACTCGTATTCTTCATTTTTCATCAACATCAATCAAATTCTTAGACCTAAACATGTGAAAATAGGTAGAAAATTAGAGAATTAGGTAGAGTTAGGATTTTCAAAGATTTGGTAATTTAGACCTCGTTTTGGGGACGAACTTGAGAACAAATTATATATTCGGGCTCGGGAGTGAATGAGTGATTGAAATTTGGTTCGAACCTCGTGTTTTGACCACGTGGGCCCGGGCTCGATTTTTAAATTTTTGGGCAGAATGTTTTAGAAAATGTATTTAGCCATTTGAATTATTTTGTTAAGTATTATTAATGATATTAAATCAATTATGTATAGATACATTTGGATTGCAGCCAAATTTGAAAGGAAAGACATTGCTTAAGGATTGAGTTGGCCGTAAACCTTCGAGGTAAGTGTGTGATCTACTCTAGCTTGAGGGAATAGAGGTTGAGTCGTAATTGCTATTTGCTACTTGTCGAGTACGACGTATGGGCATGGTGACGAGTATCTATATGTTGGTGTCGAGCATGACCGTAGGTCTTAAATTGATAAATTCATATTCTTATTTGATTCTATGAAAGACTTGTTTGTTGAGCCTTGATACCGAGTATTGGTTTAAACTTTGTGAAGTGGAAATTTAATAGGATTGGTTATAGTTGATCCTCCCTTGTCGGGACGTTTGATTATTGGTTATTGGTTTCCTTGCCGGTAATACATTGTTTGATTATTTGTTATTGGTTTCTTTGCCGGTAATATATTGTTTGATTATTTTTTATTGGTTTTCTTTGCCGGTAATATATTGTTTGATTATTTGTTATGGGTTTTCTTTGCTGATAATATATTGTTTGATTATTTGTTATGGGCTTTCTTTGCCGGTAATATATTGTACACTGAGTTAAAAATGAAATGAGAGCGGGTGGTACGCCTACCACAACTTATATTGATTATTGTTATTGGTCATAGTTGCCGGTAACATATTGTGTACCGTGTTGATAATGAAATGGGAGCGAGTGGTACGCCTACCAAAGATTATATTGAAATGGGAGCGAGTGGTACGCCTTCCACAACTTATATTGATTATTGTTATTGGCCATAGTTGCCAGTGACATATTGTGCACTGTGTTGATAATGAATTGGGAGCGAGTGGTACGCCTACCACAAGATATTAATTTGAAATGGGAGCGAATGATACGCCTAACACAGATTATATTGAAATGGGAGTGGGTGATAAGCCTACCACCAGATATGAAACGAAATGGGATCGGGTTGCACGCCTGCAACATAATGAGTTGAACTTGAAAGTGATTTTAATTTCATTATTCGTTTATTTCTGATATTATATTTTGTTGCCACCCCAGAGTATGTTTTCCCCTTCCCAAATATTACATGTTATTTCCTGTCATTTCTTGTTGTGTGTGTATATATATATATATATATATATATATATATATATATATATATATTTAAACTGCACAGGTTTATGTGAATGTCTGGTCCTAGCCTCGTCACTACTTCACCGGGGTAGGCTAGGCATTTACCAGCACATGGGGTCCGTTGTGCTGATACTATACTGTGTACATCTTTTGCACAGATATAGGTTTTGGACAGTAGCAACAGTAGTGCAAGTGTTAGCATTTCAATCAGCGAGACACCGAGGTAGTTTTGCAGGCGTCCGTAGGCCCGGCGTCTCCTCTATCTTTATTTATAGTCTGTTATCTCATGTATTCGAGACAAACATTTTTATATTTCTTTCAAACGGTTGTGTTTAGTATCCTTAGAAGCTCGTGAGTATTGTGACACCAGTTCTTGAGTAGTGATTTATGTTTGAATTTCTGTATCGCATCTAGTAACATTTACTAAGTCTTCTGCTAAATTAGTTTATTACGCTGTAATCATATTATTATTGCTAAAAATTTTAAAATAAGAGTTTATAAAAAAATGGAAAGATAAGTAAGAGTTGGCTTGCCTAGCTCCCACTAGTAGGCACCATCACGACTCCCGATGGTGGGAAATCCGGGTCGTGACACTTTTCTTATATTTTATAGTTTTCTATCGGGAACATGTATATCACATTTTGTTTTAAAATATAAATTTCAATTTGTCTAAAATTAATATATAAGTTCTTTTATAATGTTTCAAATCTATTGAATTTTCTTATAATAATTTTTTGTATTGCGGGCATTTATTTTTTAATCTACTGATATAAATTTGGCTTTTAAGAACTTTCTAATCTCAAATTCAAATAGTCTTTCCCTTGCATTTCTAATAGTAAATTTTTAATAATTTAACGTGATTTTGCTATTTTTTTAAATCTAATATATAGTCTTATTACGTTATGCGCCTTTTCATTAACTTGTAACTTTATTAAATATCATTATCAACTACTATTCTTTAATATAATATAGATAAATATATAATTTTTTTAATAATATAATAAATATTTATTTTGTTTCAAGAATATTGCTTGAAAATTTTAAATTATTTAATTTTTAATAATATTTGTAAGTATTGTATATTTACTTTATTTTATTTTCTAAACGTATGATTATAAATATCCTCACATTATCTCTAAGTTATTTTTATAATTCAATATTTTTGATTTTTGATTTTATCTATTAGACTTAAGTTACGTGGACTTATCCATATTATGACTTTTCTTATCACAATATAAAATACTTTCTCATCTCAAATTTAAATTAGTTTTTACCCTTTTTCTCTATGAGAAAAAAATGAATTTTCTATTTATTATTTATTTTTGATATTATATTACTAAATATCCTAATATTATTACACTATCATGTGGATTTTTATTAGCTTGTTTGAATTTATTATTTATTTCTATCACACTCATTCTAATATAATATAGATAAAAATAAAATAACTTTCTCATCTCAAATTCGACTAATTTTTATCATTCCGTGTTCTAAATTGGACCGTATTTTCAAAAAATTGTGTTATGCTTTCAAACTTAAACTAACTGCACTCAATTCAAATATTAATCATACAAAAATATTTTCTTAATTATTCGAATACATTATATCTAAAAATTATAGTATTTTACGTGCAAAATATTTATTTGCCTGATTTATCAATATTAATATGAGTTAATTATTCTTATTATTAAAATAATTTTTACTGATTATTTAATTTTTTTCTTAACTTATAAATAATTTGTATCCTTTATGTAAGATCTTATTTTGCTGCTTGAATTTTTTTAATTTGAAACTCAATAACTCTTTAACATTTTAAGTAAATTTTAGTTTTATTTTATATTTTAACTTACACCAAAATATAAATAGTCATAGGTTATCTCAATTTACTTATTTTTATATTTTTTATTTTTTATTATAGTTTTTAATTAATTTTTATCTCCATATTTCTAGCCAACATAGAAGAAAATCCATGACTGGATCAATATATACATATAAATATAGATATAGATATAGATACAAATATAAATATAAATGTAAATATAGATATATAAATTAGATTTTTCTAAGATCTATTTAGATTATGTATAAAATTCATTAAACTACTTCTATTAAATATGTTTCTATTTATAATTCAAATTTTTAATGTTGTCTTAAAATTGCTAAGTGACTTCATTTTAGTTTGCCACTTGGCTTAACCACATGCTTCACTACTCTCCTTTTAATATAATATATATAATATAGATATAAATATTACAAGAATATAGTGGAAGTTACATACAAATATAAGGATGGTTTTGGTCAAAACTTGTGAACAGAGTTTTTCATTCTTCGGAGCGTGTAACACCCAAGGTTATATTTGTAAAAGTCTTAAAGGGGATAAAAGTTAAACAACGTCTTAAATGATCCAATTTTTGCGGGGGCATTTGCATAAGGACAAATAGATCCGAAAAGCAATAAATGTTTTCATGCATTTAAGATCAAATAAGTATGAAGGGAAAAAGTTACGCTTAAGGCCAAATATATTTGAAGTGCAACCAATGTTTTCATACATTAAGGCCTAATAGGTCTAAAATGCAAATTACCTAAAAACAGTAACTTGTTCGAATTTTAACAATCCAATATACGATTCAATATCTAGATCTACTTCAAATTTGAAATATAGCCCCCAAATATCATAAAGTACAAGCCCTACTTATTTGTCAAAATAACAACAAATCTAATAAGCTCATTTTACAATTAGGAAGAAGAAGAAGAAATCCTAAGCAGTAGTAAAGAAAGGAGCGCCATATCAGCTCTCTACTATAATATACCATAAAACACCTTAAACTGTGCTTACAAATATCATGTAAATCCACCGTGACTTTTGTTTTTACAACGACAACGATGGCGATGAAAAGAATAA
The DNA here is from genome assembly GCA_026770625.1 of Nicotiana glauca. Classification (NCBI taxonomy): domain Eukaryota; kingdom Viridiplantae; phylum Streptophyta; class Magnoliopsida; order Solanales; family Solanaceae; genus Nicotiana; species Nicotiana glauca. The sequence continues at coordinate 82,327 of MU712389.1, forward strand.
GAATAAGAATAAGAAGGAGGGGGAGGGGGAAGGAGAAGGAGAAGGAGAAGGAAGCGACATAAAGTTGTCTGTATTTGGGTACAAATATTTCTGGAAAAAAATGGGTACAAACGACTAAATAGGACGGCCCGCGAAATTTTTACTTGTCGTCTTTCGTCTCCATAATTTGAGGTATTTGCATCTATATTCGCTTTTTGTGTCACATTTTAACTTGTGCCTACTTTGCAAAAAAAATTGCAAGTGTACCCGCTTTTTCACATAACTTCAACACACGGGGCTGATAGCCTGTTTGGCCAAGCTGGAGAATTCAGCTTATTTTGAGAAGTGCTTTTTTCAAAAGTGCTTTTGAAAAAAGTACTTTTGGAGAGAAGCAGTTTGTGTTTGGCTAATCAGTCT